>CACSLK010031655.1:7870365-7886866 GCA_902706635.1 Striga hermonthica | reverse complement strand
CGTAATAACGAGAGGATTCGAATAAGTTACCCGACTTCGGGAAACTACGAGTTTTCGAACGGGAAACGGGCCCGACAGTGGGTCGTACGAACGGCTTTGAAAACTTAAACTCCTTGAATTCGGTGCTGACCGCGAACGACGGCCACGTACAGAAGCTCTTCACGGCCTGCTGCTGCGCGACTGAAAGGACGCCGTCGAGGATGGGAGGAGCTCGCCGGAAACAATGGAGATGGAAGCTTTTCCGGCGTTAATGGTGTATAGCTGCGGTTGATTGAGAGTTTCACGGGAACAAAAGGATCACGCCAAGCTCGATGTGCACGGTAGAATGGTCTGCTCGCGTGGTGTTGATGGCTTCGCAGTTAGGATGCCGGAATCAATGGCAGCCTGCGATTTTTTTTTTTCGATGAGAGAACAGAGATGGAAGAGAGGCTTTGAAATATCTGAGCTAATCCTCCTCGTTCAAAATTTAAAGGAGCTAAGAGCGAGATTGGAGAAGAACGTGCGAGATGCGCTACCATGAAGATCGCAACCAATTTTTGAACTCGATGACCAGGTCGCTAGCGGAGAAAAGATCAGTTTTTCCTTTGGTTATACGCACGTGAAAAAGGATCCCATATGGGCCAAATAAAATACTAGACATTGGGCCAAAGGCATTTCTCAAGTTGGGCCAACATATTAATATCATTTGGGCTGAAAAAAAAAATAGTAAAAAGGCCAACATAAAGGCATAGCAATTGGGCTAGAATTTAATCATCCGAGTGGACCGAAAATAAACATACGCGATAACCAAGAATTTCTGCTCAATCCGATTTAATAAAAAGGGCCCGGAATAAATAAATAAAACGGATTACTTATATTTATAATACACGCAATATATATTTATATAATAATAATAGGCATTTAAAACAATTAGACATTTAATCACAGATAAATATTTAATAATAATAATAATAATAATAACAATTATGCAAAATAAATAATCTCAATTATTCATAACCAAACAGGGCATTACATTTGTATCTCGAGTGGAATCTCGACTAAGCTACGAAGCTTACGACTACGAAGTCGACTTAAACAACTACGAAGTTGTATCTCGAGTGGAATCTCGACAAAGCTACGAAGCTTACGACTGTGAAGACGATTTAAACAACTATGAAGTTGTATCTCGAGTGGAATCTCGACTAAGCTACGAAGCTTACGACTATGAAGTCGATTTAAACAACTACGAAGTTGTATCTCGAGCGGAATCTCGACTAAGCTATGAATCTTACGACTATGAAGTCGATTTAAACAACTACAAAGTTGTATCTCGAGTGGAATCTCGATTAAGATACGAAGCTTATGACTACAAAGTTGATTTAAAAAACTACGAAGTTGTATCTCGAGTGGAATCTCGACTAAGCTACGAAGCTTACGACTACGAAGTCGACTTAAACAACTATGAAGTTGTATCTCGAGTGGAATCTCGACTAAGCTACGAAGCTTATGACTACAAAGTCAACTTAAACAACTACGAAGTTGTATCTCGAGTGGAATCTCGACTAAGCTACGAAGCTTACGACTACGAAGTCGATTTAAACAACTACGAAGTTGTATCTCGAGTGGAATCTCGACTAAGCTATGAAGCTTACGACTATGAAGTCAATTTAAAAAACTACAAGGTTGTATCTCGAGTGGATTCTCGAAAAGGCTACGAGGCCTACGACTATGAAGTCGATCTGAAAAACTGGGAAGTTGTGTTTCCCGAGTAGATTCTCGAGAAGGCTATGAAGCCTACAACTATGAAGTCAATTTATTGACAACGGTGAAGTTGCATATTTTAAATAGACTCTAAGAAAAAGAAAAAAACAAAGTTGGCTCAAAAGACTAACTACGAACAAGTCAAACTATAGTTACAATACTGGTCATATCGACAAAACGAACGTCAGTGCTCGACTTTGACCAGCTCGCACGACGAGTTGGGGAGAAGAAGAGTTGAAAAACTTTCGTTTAATTTTCTCGAAATTCCTTTTCAACTTCAACCTGTGGCAGGTTGAGGTGCTCGAGTTGATCGAAGAAGATAAACCCACCATGACTAAGGCCTCCGGGCTGGGTGGTCCATCATGATTAAGGCATCTGGGCTGGGTGGTTTAAGAAGACAAATCCACCATGACTAAGGCCTCCGGGCTGGGAGGTCCGCCATGATTAAAACCCATCGAGCGAAGATGGTCGTATGTGTCAACCACTGCTTCGAGGGTGGGCATGCGTTCAAGAAAAAACCCATCAAGCGAAGATGGTCATATGTGTCGACCACCCCTCCGAGGGTGGACAAGCATTCGAACCTAGATAATCGATTGTTATCATATTTTGTTGTGCTCGATGTATTTATATTCAAACCTCGGATGTGGGTCGAGTATATTCATTACTTCTCGAGTAGGTTGATGTTGATTCTTGCTTGATTTTGTTGAGATTGTTCTTCGACCTCGGTGGAAAGTCGAGTACATTCATTACTGCTTGAGTAGGTTGATGTTGATTCTTGCTTGATTTTGTTGAGATTGTTCTTCGACCTCGGTGGAAGGTCGAGTATATTCATTACTGCTCGGATGTTGATTCTTGCTTGATTTTGTTGAGATTGTTCTTCGACCTCGGTGGAAGGTCGAGTATATTCATTACTGCTCGAGCAGGTTGATGTTGATTCTTGCTTGATTTTGTCAAAATTGTATTTCGACCTCGGTGGAAGGTCGAGTATATTCATTATTACTTGAGCAGGTTGATGATTTAAATTTAAGATTGATTTTGTCAAAATTATATTTCGACCTCGGTGGAAGGTCGAGTATATTCATTATAGCTTGAGCAAGTCGATGATTTGAATTTGAACTTGATTTTGTCGAAATTTTATTTCGACCTCGGTGGAAGGTCGAGTATATTCATTATTGCTTGAGCAGGTTGATGATTTAAATTTAAGCTTGATTTTGTCGAAATTGTATTTCGACCTCGGTGGAAGGTCGAGTATATTCATTATTGCTTGAGCAGGTCGATGATTTGAATTTGAACTTGATTTTGTCGAAATTGTATTTCGACCTCGCTGGAAGGTCAAGTATATTCATTATTGCTTGAGCAGGTTGATGATTTAAATTTAAGCTTGATTTCGTCAAAATTGTATTTCGGCCTCGTTGGAAGGTCGAGTATATTCATTATTGCTTGAGCATGTTGATGATTTAAATTTGAACTTGACTTTGTCGAAATTGTATTTCGACCTTGGTGGAAGGTCGAGTATATTCATTATTGCCTAAGGAGGTTGATGATTTGTATTTGAATTTAATTTTGTCGAAATTCCATTTCGACCTCGGTGGAAGGTCGAGTATGTCCATTATTGCTCGAGTATGTTCACTTGATTATTCATTACTGCTCGAGAAGGTTGTTGTTGATTCTGGTTTGTCGAATTTATTTTTCAACCTCAGTGGCAGGTCAAGGATACTCCTTATTGCTTGAGCAAGTTGATGATTTGAATTTGAACTTGACTTTGTCGAAATTGTATTTCGACCTTGGTGGAAGGTCGAGTATATTCATTATTGCCTAAGGAGGTTGATGATTTGTATTTGAATTTAATTTTGTCGAAATTCCATTTCGACCTCGATGGAAGGTCGAGTATGTTCATTATTGCCCGAGTATGTTCACTTGATTATTCATTACTGCTCGAGCAGGTTGTCGTTGATTCTGGTTTATCGAATTTATTTTTCAACCTCAGTGGCAGGTCGAGGATACTCCTTATTGCTCGAGCAGGTTGATTGCTTTTCACATGGTGATGTATTATCGAATTTATTTTTCGACCTCGGTGGCAGGTTGAGTGTATTTATTATTGCTCGAGCAAGTGACGTTTTTATTTGACTTCGTTTTGTCAAATGTGATTTTTCAACGTGAGAGAGGAGTCAGGACTTTCAGTCTTCGAGAGGATACACAACAGGCTTGAATTTCAAATCTTGAACTAGGGGGCGACAGGATGAGGTAACCGGAAAGGTTTATTATTAATTGACAAAGCAGAATTTATAAGTTCAAATTTTCAAATTCAAGACTTTGAGAAATCAGGCATATGGTTTTCGACCTCAACGGTCTCTCGATTCTCGATTCGGGGCTTTCGACCTCAGTGGTCTCTCGATTACTCGGTTTTCGATTTTCGACCTCAACGGTCTCTCGACTCTCGGTTCCTGACTTTCGACCTCAGCGGTCTCTTGATTACTCGGTTTTTGGTTTTCAACCTCAATGGTCTCTCGATTCTCGATTCGGGGCTTTCGACCTCAGTGGTCTCTCGATTACTCGGTTTTTGGTTTTCAACCTCAACGGTCTCTCGATTCTCGATCGGGGGCTTTCGACCTTAACGGTATCTCGACTCTTGGTTCTCAGTTTTCGACCTCAATGGTATCTCGACTCTCGGTTACCGACTTTCGACCTCAGCGGTCTCTCGATTACTCAGTTTTTGGTTTTCAACCTCAACTGCCATTCAGTTCTGGATTAGGTATCTCGACCTCAATTTGGTTCTCGACCTGGAGGTAGCATCGAGTTATTCAGTACCCAATCTCAAACACAGTGCTCAATCTCAGTAACAAATCTTTTGGCATTCAACCCAGTTTCGGTTCTCGATCTTGGATGCAGATCTTTTGGGTTTCGACTCAAGAGGCGGGTGACTTGAATTTCGATCTTAATGATCATCCAGCTTTCGATCCTCGACCCTAGCAGAGGGTCATGGACTCCAACCTTAAGTGTCATTCGGTTTTTGGTGTTCTACCCAGAAGTGGGTCACTCGATTTTTTATCTTATTGGTCATCCGGCTTCCGATGCTTGACCCCAGTGGCGGGTCACTTAACTTTCGACCTCTACGACCATTCGGTGTTCAGTGTTGACTCCAGTGGCGAGTTGCTCTATTTTTCACTCTTAGATCGAGTTATGCTCACTCGAACAGAGTGGGGAGGACTAGATGATAAAGCCACGACTAGTAGTGTCGGCTCGACCGATAGTATCTGATATAACATGTCGTACCCGAATGGTTTTTATGGATATATATTGAAGAATACGTCTATATATGGGTTAAGATACTTGATATAATAATATGGGCTGAGCCCAACCTAGGTCAGGCCCAACTTGGACTATAAGGTACACCCCCCCTATAAAAAGGGGGAGAAGGTGTTCATTTCTTCTATTCTCTCCTCATTCCATTACTACTCTCTCTCTCTACACTCTCTCCCTACTCTTTCTCATATGAATCTAGTATTGACTTAAGCATCGGAGGCCCAAAGCCGGGCGCCCCTCCCGGGGTCCCGGACTTTGGGTTCTTGCAGGTACGGTGGATTTATTTATATTAATTTATTACACCAATTAATTATTTATTTATGCATGGGAATTAATTACTGCTTTATGCAAGGGATTAATTTAGAATTGCATAAATAATGTTGTAGCAAATTATTTTCTTTTTTACCGAGTACCGAATCGAAAGATTCGTTTCTCGGGTCCATCTCACGAGTAAGGTGGTTCGTAATTTAAAAATGATGTTGATAACACATAAAAGAAAAATAAATCCTAAACACAATAATCAAGATGGACTGGTTTTATCAACTGAGAACTATAGAATAATGCAAAAACATAAATCTACCTAAAATACGAAAACTAGGGCACCGGGGATGATGATTCTCAAACCAATGCAAATATCAAGCTAAGATCATTCGGTTAAATGATTCGAACAACCTAACGTCTAGAGATTAATCCTCAATAACTCTTCGTAACAAGAGCGTATCACACACAGTAAATTACACAAATAACACAACACATAGACAATACGTTTTCGAATAAGCCTATTTCATACAAGCTTAGATCGATCAACTCCTCCCCTTTCGGTTCTAAGAGTCGATTAAATTATATTAGACGATTGTTAATCAACTAGTTCGTTGGATTTAAACACATCACATAAGAACAAATTGTATTCTATTGGAAATCAATTGCAAATAGAAGTGCCACTCTTCGACAATATTCAAAAGTCAATGCACGAGAATTATAAACCCTAATTAAAAACAACTCGCATAAATTGAACAATCAACAAGCATGATAATCAGAATCAAATTCTAAACATCATCATCATCCCCCCCTAACCCTAGCAAAACGAATTAGGTACTCATATTCGATTTAAAATAAACAATCTCAACAATGAAAGCCATCATATTCATGCATTAGATGAAAATAGAAACTTACGATTAATAGAAAATCGCGATTCGAATCTAATGACGAAGCTTAATCCGAGAAATTAAGAAAGACAAACAAGAAAAAACAATGATCAAAATCCAAGTTCAAGAGTAGGAGAAGGTGAAAAAATGGTATTGGGGATGTTCTATCGAGTCTGGGGGTCATCCCAATATATAGGGCTCGAAAAATCGAGCAAAAACGAGAAAATACAGAGAAAATAAAAAACAAGGGCCGAACGGGTCGCGACTCATGAGTTGACTTGCGAGTCGCAAGTTGGCATGTCGCAGGGGCTGGTCGGAGGCTCTGTTAATGTCGCGAGTCGCAACTTTGGCTGCGAGCTTTGGCTGTACTGCATGACTTTACGTTTCAGGCTCGTTTTGGCTAGTCCAAACTCGAAATTGAGTTCCTTTTTTGCTACGTGTCGCCAACGAACTCTTCTATTCTATTATGCTCTTCAAACCATTTTTTCCTATTGAGAAAATTCGTCCAAAGCTCCCGACCAACACACCATAAACGACAAAGCATGAAGAAATTCGGAAGAACAAAATTAAAGTACCTAAAGACTAAAAATGAAGGAAAACACATAATAAAACACAAAACGGACTAAAAACGAAAGAAACGACCTAAAATGAGGGGGGGAGGGAAAGAAAGGCAAAACAAGCAAGAAAAATGTAACAAAAAGGGACAAACAAACTCCCCCACACTTAAACCTTTGTTCGTCCCGAACAAAAAAAAAAAGAAAAGAAAAGAAAAGAAAAGACACAAAACTAAAACCGAGTCTGGACAACAGTCATAACAAGATAGCCTCAACATGTTCAACTTCAACAACGAGCATTCAAATGGCACATATGAGCATTACCAAACTACATGCTTCATCTCTATACTTTGACTTGGCATTATCTCATGTATGGGAATATATGTGTGCCTCACTCAAATTTTATACAGATAAAGATAGGTGCACTCAAATTTGGTCGATAACAAGTTCAATCATACGCTTGCCCATTGTCTAACTTCTACTTTAAAACAATCAAAATCAAAACCAGTGCATCAAAAGGTCTTTCAAGGTTATAACGTAGGCTCTTTGCTTAGGTAGGATAAATATAAGCTAAGTGGCTCGAATTCATTACATAACTCAAACACCTTACCCCAAAAATCATACACTCAGCCGGTTGCTCAAACATACCGGATCTTCCCCCACACTTCTTCTGGAACCACACGTTTCACTCATCTTTTTTTTTCTTTCATTTTGTGTAAACCTTATTAGACATTTTATAATCCATTTGGCTACATTTTTTCTTTTTTTTTTTCTTTTATTTATTACTTTTTCTCTCTTTTTTGTTCAAAAAACATAAACATAACTCCAACAATCATCCCCTCCAATTGTCAAACCGCAACTCATCAACGTCATCATCACGAGGTTATCAGCAAAAATCAAATAAGGCTAAAAAAGAGGAGACTAGGAAATATTATTTGCAGAGAAAGAGAAGGATTGAAAAATACAATAAACTGCTTAACCATATACACAGTTTACAATTCTAATTCATTTATTTTAATGCAAACTCAGGGCAAGTTCTAATCAAACAAGAGCATGACTGAGGTATCTCAAGAAACAAATAAGGCTCAAACCTCACTAGGTAGATATATGAATGCCAATCAAAGTAATCGACCAAGCATTTCATCACGCTATGCCGCATATGACCAACATCACAACTCATCGAATTCATCAAACAAGTCTTAACTAATCTTGAAATTTCCGAAGTCCATACTCACAAAACACACAATACTTACACTAGACCGTTCCACCACATAAGATTGCAAAATCCAAGTAGACTTTCTCACACTTAAAATGAGGCAATATCCTCATTGCTTCAACACAAAACCAGGAAGTCAGATAATATGACCTAGCTATATCATATCATCAACCAATACTAGAAACTAACAAAAGACCACAAAACTCAAAAAAAAAGACATGAGAGAGAAACAACTAAAAAAGATAAAATGAAGATGTGTGCAAACCAATGTAGCGTTGAGGAGAATAAGCATTAATGTGTAAGTCGTTTGCCCATGCTCAACCTAGTCCTCGATACGTCCTGCCAAGAAAACCATAAGACTCCAAAACTCCAATTATTCAAAAATAAAACTAAAAATAATAAAGGAAATATCTAGGGAAGCAATAAATAACACTAGGGTTGCCTCCTAAGAAGCGCTTGTTTAATGTCATTAGCTTGACGAAACCTGTGAAGAACTCAGCTGGGGTCCAAAAAGAAGTGACAATCGTGCCACGCCTTCGTATTCTCTAGCAGTGGTAGTATGGGCAGTGTGGCAAGAAGGTAGACATGATGGATTTGGGTGGTTGTGTTCTTGAAGAAACGAGTGTGGGCATGAACAATCTCCAAGTACTGAGGAAGAGCTTTGTTCAGCAACTCTTTATAGTCAACCTCGGAAAATATGAAAATATCCGTAGGGCATGTCAAGCTATATCCATCTCTATCAGTAGCACAATGTGGTGGCTCGGAATGTGAACCCTCCAACTCAATCGTGGGAGGGGAATCTTGAGGAAATGTAAACTCAGAGATATCTCGATCAGGCTCAAGAATCTCCTCCACTAAGGTGTCACTCTCGATATATGGAGCCACAACTTCTTTGCCGTCAAGCTCGTTCATACGCATCGACTTACATGTTTGGGCACCATGTGTAGGATGTGGATCATGGATAGGGGCCTCATTAGCTTGTGATTTGATACGGTCGATGCGTGTTGTTAGGCTCACCACTTCTGCGCTCAACCAAGCACATCCAAGCTCAATTTCTTCATCTGAATAGCTTGGGCCATCACTCGAGCAAGGATAATATAAAGTTTAGCATTGTATCCCGAAGAGTCATCCTCGAGCTCAGCGAAAGGCATGGGCTACAGATGTGGGTCAACAACCATGGCCTCGTCAGCTTGTGACTCGATATAGTCAATGCACCTTACTAAACTCTCCATTTGCTCGCTCAAACGGGCACATCTGAGCTCCACCTCCTCGTCTCAGTTTTCTTGCGCCATCATCCGTTCGAGGATTAGATCAAGTTTCTCGTTGAATGTGGCTCTTCTTCTCGAGCTGTTATAAAGGTAAGAATCCAGTCGAGCTTCTCATTATGCTCTGAGGATCGCTCTTGAAATTCATGGGTCTGCTCAACCGGTGGCAAATTCCATTGCTACTCGGAAGGATAAGATTGGACGTAGTACCCAGAAATATGACTCGACCCATTATTCCAATAAAAAGTTTGCGGGGAGGAGAGAACATAGTTGACGTTCATATTCCCTGCACACCAAAACATAACAACCATGCGAAGCCAATAAAAAAAAAGACAAAAAACAAAAACAAAGAGAAAAACAAAGATGTTGTTATCATATATGTATATATCTTGTAGAATATTATGTGAATATTTGATAGGCTATAATTAGAGATTTTCCTTATATTGTAATTAGGGTCTTGTAACTAGTGGCTATGAAAAGCCCTCTCTCTAATCATTGATGGAATGAGCAAGTTTTCCCACAAATCTCTTTGTTTCCTTTTTATCAATCTCAATCAACAGAGACAATTTTTGACTCTCAACTTCTCTCGCAGCAAGCCGGATTAAAAAAAAAAAAATCTATTCTCTGATGGCAGATTCTTCATGTACACCACAAGAAGGCGGCGAGACCGTCACTCGGCGTTCCATCTCTCCATTTGATATTTCTTTCTATGATAATCCCAGTTTGTTAATTACTCATTTCCAATTAAAAGGCGACACCAATTATGAAGAATGGGCTCGTCGTTTGCACACGGCCCTCGACGCTCGGAAGAAATTCAGTTTTCTCGATGGATCTATTTCGCGTCCTCAGCCTGGGACGAATTTATATGAGGATTGGCTCGCTAACAATCATCTTTTGTTGTGTTGGGTCATGAACACTATCGATCCAACGATCCGATCAACGATCTCTCAGCCCGATTTCGTTCATGATTTATGGTTGGCACTTCGTGAGGGATACACAATGGTCAACGGGCCCCGTATTCAACAACTCAAACAAGATCTGTCCAGGTGCAAGCAGACGGGAAGCAGCATCGAAAATTACTATGGTTGGATGACAAAAATTTGGGACGAACTTGTAGGCTATGAGCGATCTCCTATGTGCCGCTGCGGCAAGTGCACGTGCAATCTTCAGACTGAATAGGATCAGCAACGAGAAGAGGTGAAGGTTCATCAATTTCTGATGGTCCTCGATGGAAATCTTTATGGCCCGACACGCTCACACGTCCTCACTCTCGATCCCACGCCAAACCTCAATCGAGTTTACGCTACGATGATTCGTGAGGAACGAATGCGTACAACACTCCACGACCAAAACTCAATCGACACCTCCAGCTTTGCGGTAAAAGGCTACTGTCTCTAGCGTCTTAGGAGTTGCTCCTCGACACGACGCGATTATCCTCGGCTCGCAAGCTGCTGGTGGGACTCCAATTACAGCAGCTGTCATGGCGGATCATGGTGCTGCAGCCGGCGGACGCTCGACAAAAAATCTCACATGTTCCAACTGCGGCAAGACGGGCCATGTTGCCGCCAAATGCTTTGAAGTCATTGGCTATCCAGAATGGTGGGGAATCGGGAATGGCCGTGGCGGTGGTTCCGACAAAGGTGGTGGACACACGAGTAATGGCAAGCGTGGCAGGAGGACCGGACATGCACGAGCTAATGTGGCATTTAGCGGCGGTCCCACCAACTTTCACGATGCCAACGGCTCGTCTGGAGTCCTTGGCTCCGCCAGGACATTTGGTTTAAGTGAGTCGGACCGAATGGCTATTTCCGGTTTGACCAATGCTCAATGGGAGTCTATTGTTAACCTTGTTACTTCGGCTCGTAATAATTCTCCTCTTTTCGGTAAGCCTACCTCATTTGATTGGATGAATGACTGTGGTGCATCGCACCATATGACAGGTTTTCGGGAAAGTTTTTCTTACATTGGTAATATTACACCGAGATCCGTCCAATTGCCTAATGGCACACTCACTACTGCTAGTCAAGCTGGAACGGTTAAACTTGAGTCTAAAATTATTCTTTATGATGTCTTTTCGTTCCTAGTCTTCGGTGTAGCTTGATTTTATTATATCAATTATGGAACAAGCTAGATGTGTGGCTACCTTCACTAATAAATTTTGTGCTATTCAGGACTTCACTACGAGGACGGTGATTGGAGCGGGTGAACAGTTGGGGGGACTATATTTTTTTCGAGGGACGGTCACGGCAATGGCTTCTAGAGTGACGACAGTCTCCATTGATCTATGGCACTAACAGATGGGTCATCCTTCTCTCTTTGTTCTTACGCAGTTTCCTTTCATTAAGTCTGGTGTTACGACCTCGAATAAATCATGTGACGTGTGCTATAAGGCTAAACATTCGCGTGCTAGCTTTCCTATTAGTCATAATGCTGCTAGTGACATTTTTTTCATTAATTCATTGTGATTTATGGGGACCCATCTTGTTCCCACGTTTTGTGGAGCATGGTATTTTTTAACCATTGTGGATGATTATTCTCGTGCTACTTGGATTTATTTGTTGGATGATAAAAGTGTTGTTTCCTCGACTTTGATGTATTTCTTTGCAATGAAAAGAGAATTTAACACTGTCGTTAAAATTGTTCGTAGTGATAATGGGATTGAGTTTACCGTCATGCGTGTTTATTTTCGACGTGAAGGTATTGTTCATGAGACTTATTGCACTGGAACCCCTCAACAAAATGGGCGAGTTGAACGTAAACACCAGCACATTCTCAATGTTGCTCGTGCTTTACGTTTTTAGGCTCATTTGCCGCTTGAATTTTAGGGACATTGTGTGCTAGCGACTGGATATTTTTAATTAATCGTACCCCTACTTCTGTTTTGTCTGGTAAAACACCTTATGAAATGTTGTATGGCAGAAGTCCTGATTTTGCCCATTTAAGGGTGTTTGGTTGTCTATGTTATGCACATAATTAGGCTTCACGAGGTGACATATTTGCTAGTCGGAGCCGTAAATGTGTGTTTGTGGTTACCCAGGTGGTAAAAAGGGATGGTGTGTATATTACTTGAATAAAGGTTCTTTTTCGGTCTCTCGTGATGTAGAATTCTGTGAAACTGAATTTCCCTTCTCAGAATCTACCACGCAAGTCGTTCCTATCACCTCTACCAACACTTGGCCTGTTGTGCCCGATGATGATGCTGATGACACTGTGTCTCTTCCTTCCTCTTCTAACTCCAGGACCCTTAGTAGAGTCGATGATAGAGGGGTGATACCTCTCCTGACGAGTTGCTTGGTCGCGGTTGTCGAGTTAAATGTCGCTCCTCTCGGCTCACTGATTTTGTGTCTCATACGGTCCTTCCCTCGTCCCCCTACTGTTTCTCCTACTTCATTACCATCCTCAGGTACGCCTTATCCCATAGCACATTATTTATCTTGTGACTCTTTCTCACCTGGCCATAAGGCATTTTTTGCAGCCATGACTTCTGCAGTTGAACCTCAGACGTTTGCTGAGGCGGTTCGAGATAGTCGATGGCGCTCTGCCATGCAGCTTGAAATTCAAGCTTTGGAGAATAATCATACCTGGGATGTTGTGGCTCTTCCTGCCGGTAAGCACGCGATTGGTTGTAAATGGATATATAAAATTAAATATCATTCTGATGGATCTGTTGAGCACTATAAAACGCGCTTAGATGTTTTGGGTAACAAGCAAGTGGAGGGGATTGACTATCAGGAGACTTTTGCTCCAGTTGCTAAGATGGTCACGGTCCGCACATTCCTTGCTGTTGCGGCAGCTCAAAGGTGGGAGGTTCATCAGATGGATGTTCACAATGCTTTTTTGCACGAAGATTTGACTGATGAAGTTTATATGAAACTTTCTCCTGGGTTTCACTCTCCTTGGACTGGTGAGTTACGTCGATTACGTCGCTCGTTATATAGCAAAAAACAAGCTCCTCGTTGTTGGTTTGCAAAGCTTGCTACTGCTCTAAAGCAGTATGGATTTCAACAGTCCTTTTCTGATTACTCCTTGTTCATTTTTCACCGTAATTCTGTTCGTTTGCATGTTTTGGTTTATGTTGATGACCTCATTGTTTCTGGGAATGATCCTTCTGCTATTGTTGCCTTCAAAGAGTACTTGGGTCGTTGTTTCCATATGAAAGATTTGGGGATGTTGAAGTATTTCTTGGGTATTGAGGTCGCTCGGAATTCTTCTGGCATATTTCTTTGTCAGCGGAAATATACTCTTGATATTATTGCCGAGACGGGCTTACTTGGCGGCAAACCGATTGACTTTCCTATGGAGCAGAACCATCAGCTTCCATTAGCCGAGGGACCTTTGTTTTCCGATCCTGAAAAATATCGACGTCTCGTAGGACGCTTGATTTATTTGACTGTCACTCGTACGGACCTAACGTATGTTGTACACATGCTCTCCCAGTTCATGCATCAGCCTCGTCAAGCACATTGGGATGTTGCAGTTCGTGTGGTTCGTTATTTGAAAGGTACTCCGGGCCAAGGTATCCTCCTTCGCTTAGATTCTAATCTACAGATTTATGGTTGGTGTGACTCCGATTGGGTGACATGCCCGACCACCCGTTGGTCTCTCACAGGTTGGTTCGTACAGCTTGGACACTCTCCGATATCTTGGCGAACTAAGAAGCAAAACACTGTTGCACATTCTTCTGCCGAGGCTGAGTATCGGGCTATGGCAACACTTAATTGTGAATTGAAGTGGTTACAAGGGTTGTTACGCAGTCTTGGTGTGGTGCACTCTCAGCCGATGAGGATTCACTGTGACAGTCAGGCAGCTCTCCACATTGCCGCTAATCCTGTCTTTCATGAGCGCACCAAACACATTGAAGTTGACTGTCACTTTCTTCGTGATGCTCTCGTCCAAGGCCTGATTTCTACTTCGCATGTTTCTACCCATTCTCAGCTCGTGGATATTTTCACTTAGGCCTTAGGCAAGCGCTAGTTTGATTTCTTCCTTGGCAAGTTGGGCATTCGGAACCCGCATGCTCCAACTTGAGGGGGGGTGTTATCATATATGTATATCTTGTAGAATATTATGTGAATATTTGATAGGCTATAATTAGGGATTTTCCTTATATTGTAATTAGGGTCTTGTAACTAGTGGCTATATAAAGCCCTCTCTCTAATCATTGATGGAATGAACAAGTTTTCCCACAAATCTCTTTGACAGATGCAGAGAAAGAACACAAACACGAAAAACATGAAACAAAGAGAAGCACAAAAAATAAAATCAACACCAAAACTAAATTTCCTACTTTCCTTCCCCGGCAGCGGCGCCAATTTTGTTGTAGCATATTATATTCTTTTTTACCGAGTACCAAATCGAAAGATTCGTTCCCCGGGTCGATCTCACAAGGAATGTGGTTCGGAATTTAGGAATGATGTTGATAACACATAATAGAAAATAAATCTTAAACACAATAATCAAGATGGATTGGTTTTATCAACTGAGAACTATAGAATAATGCAAAAACATAAATATATCAAAAATACAAATTAAGTAACGATGGAGAAGCTAGGGCATCGGGGATGATGATTCTCAAAACCAATGCAAATATCAAGCTAAGATCATTCGGTTTAATGATTCGAACATCCTAACTTCTGGAGATTAATCCTCAATAACTCTTCGTAACAAGAGGGTATCATAGATGGTAAATTACGCAAATCACACAACACATAGATAATATGTTTCGGAACATGCCTATTTCATACGAGCCTAGATCGGTCAACTCTCCCCTTTCGGTTTTAAGAGCCGATTAAATTATCCTAGATGACTGTTAATCAACTAGTTCGTTGGATTTAAAAACATCACACAAGAACGAATCGAATTCAATTGGAAATCAACGTGCCAGTCTTTGACAATATTCAACATTTAATGCACGAGAAGTTAGTTAAACAACTTGCATAAATTGAACAATCAACAATCATGATAATAATAATCAAATTCTAAACATCATCATTATCATCATCATCATCCCATATCCCTAGCAAAAAGAATTAGCTACTCATATTCAATTCAAAATCAACAATATCAACAATCAAAGCCATCATATTCATAGATTAGATGAAAAGAGAAACTTACGGTTAATAGAAAACCGAGATTCAAATTCAATGACAAAGCTTAATCCAAAAAATTAAGAACTAAAAATGAGCAAAACAACAATCAAAATCCAAGTTCAAGAGTAGGAGAAAGTGAAAAAACGATATTGGGGACGTTCTATCGAGTCTTGGGGTCATCCCAATTTATAGGGCTCAAAAAACTGAGCAAAAACGAGAAAAAACAGAGAAACTAAAAAACAGGGATCGAACGGGTCTCGAGTCACGAGTTGACTCGCGAGTCACGAGTTGACTCGCGAGTCACGAGTTGAATCGCGAGTCGCGAGTTGGCAGGTCGCAGGGGCTGGTCAGAGGCTCTGTTAAAGTCGCTAGTCGCGACTTTGCACTCGCGAGTTCTCGACTTTGGCTGCGAGCCGCGACTTTGGCTGCACTGCATGACTTTATGTTTCGGGCTCGTTTGGGCTCATAGAAACTCAAAATTGAGTTCTTTTTTGCTATGCGTCGCCAAAGAACCCGCCTATTCAAGTATGCTCTTTAAATCATTTTTTTCCTATTGAGAAAATTTGCCCGAAGCTCCTGACCTACACGCCATAAATGACAAAACACGAAGAAAACTGGAAAAACATACGAAAAACGCCTAAAGACTCAAAATGAAGGAAAACACATAATAAAACATGAAAGGGACTAAAAACAAAAGAAACGACTTAAAACGGGGAAAAGAGAAAAGCAAAACAATTACAAAAATGTAACGAAAATGTGACAAACAAATAATACTAAGTTTGACAAGGAATTTTGTAATTAAAGTTAATTGATAAATTTCCTAAGGCCTCCATATCTAATTTGTTTAGTACACCCCTTGGGATGGCAGACTGGCCCCATGTTTCAAACATCCCTCAGATTGGGTGGGCAAGTGCCTGAAGAAAAAAATCAACCATGACTAAGGCCTCCAGGCTGGGTGGTCGCTTGTTTCGGAAGGCCCCCCGGGGTCGGCAAGTGCCTGAAGACAAATTCCACCATGACTAAGGCCTCCGGCCTGGGTGGTCGCTTGTTTAGTACAACTCTTGGGATGGGCAGGTTGACCCTGTTAGAGTAGTATACCCGGCGTTCCAATCTGATTGGACGTATTCTACTTGTAAATACAATCTATTGGAATTATATTAATTAAAAGGCATTACTTTATCTTAAGAGT
>CACSLK010031655.1:7856810-7868740 GCA_902706635.1 Striga hermonthica | reverse complement strand
AATTCAAATAGTAATTCTAAAGAGTTAGAATTAATTGACAAATCTAATTTGATTAGATGTCAATTAAAGGAATATATTAAATTAATCAATTGGATTAATTAATTGGATTTTAGATATTAATTTAGTAATTAATGAAATTACTAATTAATAGTTGGAATTTAAAATTGGATTTTAAATTTCAAATCCAAATAATAATATGATTATTAAATAAGGAAATTGGAAGAAAAGATTAAAATAATAAAGTCTTGAAAAATGTTTTCAAGAATTATTATTTTATTATTTTATCTTTAATATGATTAAAGATTCAAATAATTGAGAGACAAAATAATGGTAGTTGATGATGGTTATAAACCACTCCATATTATTTATTACAAGTCAATATTTGGTATGAATTTTTAAATAAAATCTGATTTTATTTAAAAATAATTAATTATCAAATATTGATTATTTTATGCTAAAATGTTTAGTATAAATAGGTGCAAAATGTTTGCACAAAATTTGCTAAGTCTTGAGCAAGATTTCTTCCAAGAGAAAATACATTCAAAGAGTTGAGTGATATATCAAGAAAGAGTTCTTAAAAATTTCCTTATAAATATACTAGAAACTTTCCGGCTGTGCTCAGCACAGCCGGCCCGTACGGTTTATAATTTTTTTTTTGGTAATATTGGAAAAAGTTACTTATTTTGTGTAAATTTTTTAATAGGTTTTGGTTAGAATGTTTGATATTATTTATTTATTATATTTTGTTTTTTTATTTTTTTTTTTATGTTTACTTTTGTGAGTCTAGTGTGATTTGTGAGTTTTTGACATTATGATGTATGTTCTGTCTGTCTCTTGTCGTTAGGTAGAATTGTCTTCTAATTTGGTGTTATGTGATCGTTTATGTGAACCTTTTATTGTTGTGTCGTGAAATTTTTTTGTTTTCCATGATTTTTTTATTATTAATTCTTTTGTTTACTTATTATTTTCTATAATGATATCTACATTTTTTAGGTCAATAGTGCGTGTAAGAATTACAAATTCATGTGAAAGTTTCATTGAAGTTGAAATTGGTGAAGACCATTGAAAAGTGTTGACGCAAGTTGTATGTGGTAGAGAATTTGTTAATAGAAGTGGAATTGTTAAAGGCTTAGCGTGTACGTTTAATTTGTGTTCTTGCTATTTTCTTTCATTTTTGTCACTGGAGCGTGCTGGATCGCTTTATATCATTACGGACAATTGTTGGATCGCTTTATATTGTTAGAGACAATTGTTTTGTAATACAGTATTATCTGAAAGTTTTATATTATCTTTTGTAGTGCACATTATTATTATTTATATAATCAATAATATGAAAAGTATAACATTAGAAATTGAACAGCGTTCATTTTTTTTTTTTAAAAAAAAAATTAGATAGTAAAGATAAGGGAAAAAAATATTAGAATACTAAAATAGGTGTAGATAAATGGTTCATTTGTTTTGTGATGGGTAGGACAATATCTATAAATGTGGTTTATAAATTGTATTGTAAATGTTGGAACACATCATAAGAAGCAATGTTGATTATATTAAGTGTGAGCAATGTAAAATATGAGATATACGTTTGTTATGCAATAGTTGAATGTATTGATGGCTGTTTTTTTGTTACAGACAACATCATAAGTTTGAATGTAAGGCAAGAGCTTAAGTATATATGTACGAACATGTTGCAGCAATTGATATTCATTATGCTACCCAACAAAAACACCAGATATTATACAAAAGTTTATCCTGCAATGTTTGTGCAGTTCTTAATTGCAATCAACAGTATTCTCAAAACGAACATTAATATCTTCTAAGTTAAAACGAATATCCAAACTTAGAAAATATTAATATGCAAGGTCATAGTGTCTTTTTGCACACCACTATATATACAAAAAGCTTGCCTGGGAAGAAAACAGATGACATATCAGATTTTAGGCATTGAAAATTATCCCAACTTGTAGGTTTCAGGACAAAAGGAGTCTGAATTTTGAACTGCACGTCATGCATCTTTTTTTTGCTTTTTACTGGGAGTTTCAGCTGTCGGGTTTTCTGTGGTTTGATCACCTAGAACTTTTGCTGCAGTACTTGCATCACTTGATTCGACTTCAAAGTTGATTGATCTTTTGACTCCTGTTCTTTTATCTTTTTGAGGCGCAGTTGGTGATGGGGTATCAAGCAGAGATGTGAGGAGTTTGTGTGCCGTTGGGGTTAATTGTTCTTCACAGCCACCTGTTAACGTATACGTAAAATTAATGTATGGATTGTAATTCGAAAAAATGATTGGCATGATCAGCGCGTAAAAATGTGTCAATTAAGCGTAAATTATTGTATGGTTATATTATGCTAAACCTGTTTTCCCAGGGTGTGTGAATGGCCAGAATTGTCTGTTTCTTCCATAGGCATTATATGTTCAATGTTCTCTTCATTGATATAAACAACAACAACAGCATAACCTGACTCATCATTGCCCTGGTAGTCTGGAATGTAGTGTCTTATGAAACAAGTGATTTGTTTTTCTTCGAAGTTTGCTTTAACCACCATGGCATTTTCAATCTGCAAGTTGTAAATGAAAATAACACATTGTGTAGAGCAGGTTGGTTTATTAATTTACTCTAGATTGCATTTATTTGGTTGCAGGAGCAATATATGAATCATGACATTAAGTGTCTTGGGAATGAACTTAAGTTAAATAAGGAAGAAATATAGATTTTTTACTTGGTTTTTGTTCAAGCTCATTTGGGCTGCTGTTAGTGGAAGTAATTGTTCTGCCTCTGGACCACTAATGACAGCTTGTATAAGCCCACTGTTATCTTCAATTCCCAAAGTGAACCTACACCTGTAATTGGTGTTGTAATGATAGTGTAAATAATATTAAGAACTTCACATTAGGTACTTGATTGTATGGTTTCATACCGAGGTTCAACTGGTCCTTCTATGTTGCAATGAATGCATGTGACTGTCCATCCAATTTGAGCCTTTAGACTTTTCTTACAATTTTGACAAGCAGTGAACCAGTAAGATGTTTGCCCATGCGTAAGAACTGCCTTTCCTCGAACCCAGGCGGTTTTCAACTAAATACATTGAATATAATTTATTTTATCTTGAATGTAAAAACTGTATTGTGAAAAATAATGTAAGAAAATTTATGACATACAATGTGCAAATTCTTCAGGGCAGATTGTACAGACAAAATCTCGGATTCATTTGGCGGCGGCAAGAGAAATTCCGGGTCTGTATAGGCTTTTTGTTCCAGTAGATGGGCAACTTCTTCTTTATGTTCAAGGTACCTATAAATTTAATTGTATATGGCTGTAATATATAATGTAGGGCAGCCAATTAATGTAAGAAGAAATGCAATATTTTTTACCACTGTTTTAGAGCAGCAGCTTCTGCCATGGGAGGATTAATCATTATGTTGCTGCCGTAAGTTGTTGTCAACGACAGAACTGTATATAAAAATTTTAAAAGAACAAATAAAAAAAATTCGAAATTTCTATTTGCATAATGCTGAGCACTGGTGGTAAGGCAATATAAGTAAGTGAGGTAACACTTACGATTAAAAGTTGTTACTCTGACTCTCATTGCAATGACAATATTCCCAGTAGGAACTGTATTTGCTAACTGTTCACCCTCTTGATGTGCGTACTCATTCCACAATGTTAAAATCATAGGTTTATTCCTATTCAAATTCATGAGGTTAAATCAAATGAAATGAATGTTGTTAATTAATTAATGTAGAATATAAACGTTATAAAATATATTCACTTACTCGGCATTGACGATAACCAAATTTTTGGTGTTTGGCTTTGATGACAGGTCTTTTGGCGACAATGCGTGCACAACAATACCCATAACATCTGCACAACACAAAGTAAATTTTATTACTGCCTGTAAACTTTTGAGTAAATAATTTTTCTTTTTCAAAAATATGTTAATTCGCACAAAAGTATTAATAATTTTAGTGTGATTTTGCCCCCTTTTTTTTCCTTCTTATTTGTTTTTTTGGTTCTTTTTTTCGCTTGAGGGGTTTTTTTTTTAAAAGAGATTTGAGTAGTACTTTGTGGATGATTTGTTTCTGCAAACATGCGCAACTTAGCATATTCCTGGAGTTCTATTTGCATGGTAGCTGAGGCGGTAATTTCTCCGGAAATGGCTCAACCAATGTGCCTTTTTGGATAGTCCATGTGTAAGCATAATCACTGATCTGAAATTGTGGATTTGCTGGTTGCACTCTCGCTCCTGATATATAGTACCGTTTGTACTGAATGATGCGTTTATCCCAGAAGTCGACTTGAGATCCATAAACAGTTGAACCAACAATTGTTCCCTACATAAGTTATAAGCAAATTGAATTTTTTGGTATATTGGTATTTAAATGAACTTAGTATAGAATCTGTATAAAAGAATATATGTATCTGTAATTAAATGAGATAAATAGTTTGTGGGAAATGACGACAATATTATAATCAATGTACCTGTGAATCAGTGAGGACATATCTTCGATAAGGCACTCTTTTTCCTGTACGGCCAATTTCAACATGCCCTTTTTCAACTACTTGAACAATTGTTGTCCAGCCTTCAGTGTTAACATCAACTTCATTAATGTGAAGGTACTTGCGCGACATCTTGTCAGACCTTCACAACCACCCATTGAGGTACTGGAGAAAAGAAAGAAATTTTAAAACACAGAAACTAAAAAACAGAAGTAAAATTAAATAACTGTAAGCAAAAAAACGCAAGTGATAGATATATTGATAGGGACGAAGAAAAAAGGAGGAAACTGAATAATGGAATAATAACATAGTTAAATAGCATAATCAGTGTAGTTAGAAAAAAAATAAACAAGAGTAACTGTGAAAAATATTATGCAAAGTTACTGTTTTGATGCCTCCAAAATTTCTTTATAAACAATGTTTTTTGTATGTCTAACTTTTTTTTTTATCAAAATAAGGTTGTTTCATAAGAATGGTAACATTAGAAGAATATCTAGCTCGTGATAAAGCTACATATAGTTGTCCATGCGAGAAAACAGGTTCTTTTAAATAAATGCCTACATAATCTAAAGTCTGTCCTTGTGCTTTGTTAATTGTCATTGCAAATGATAACCTTACAGGAAATTGTACTCTAACATAGGGCACTGGATATTGCTGATCACTTGGTGGTTCTAACGGTATTCTATGTATAAACACTTCTTTGCCGGCAAAGTCGCCCACAATTATTTGTGCATGTATAATATTTCTAGTTAAATTTTTGCATCTTAACCTTGTTCCATTACAAAGGCCTTCTGTTGGATCTAAGTTGCGCAACAATACTATCGGACAATTCTTTTTTAACAGCAACTTATGAGGCAGCATACCACTTGGTGTTAATGAATTGATAATATCTTCATATTGACCTCTATGAGCCGGATTTTTAATTTCATCAAAGCTAAAGTATTCTACTGCATCACCTAGAAATCTATTTATCAGTATATCGTTGACTTCATCGACAAAAGTGTTTCTCGTGCTCAGGATAGCTCGATTGATTGGAAGATTTTCAGTATTTTGGTGGCATAAGTCTGGATAAACAATATTAATTAACTTATTTATATCATCAACATCGTTCATACATATTGTATTAATAAATGCAGGTATTCGAATTAAATTATTTGAATCTATTGGTTCAAGTCCATTTCCAACATTTAACAAATAGTTTGAAAATACAGGATCTAATTTAGCGCGCATGTTTTCTGTCAACTCTATCTTCTGTAGACACGGCCAAAGTGGTGAATTAACTAAACAAGCATTCATTGTTTCAGTTTTATTTCCCCGTCGTACAACCGGTAACACTTGTCTAAAATCACCTCCAAACACTACTACTTTCCCTCCAAAGATTTCATTGGAATCTAACAAATCTTTTAGCAATTTGTCTAGTGATTCTATTGCTGATCTTTTAGCCATGGGTGCCTCGTCCCATATAATTATTTTGCATTCTTTAAGTAATAATGCAAGACTACTCTGTTTACTTATCTTACAGTTTTCTCCTGTAGACATATCTAAGGGTATCTTAAATCGTGAGTGTGCTGTTCTACCACCAGGTAAAATAGAAGCTGCAATACTAGAGGTAGCTGTAGCTAAAGCTATATATCCTTTTGATCTAATGTCTGCTAATAAAGCTCTATAAAGAAATGATTTACCCGTTCCACCAGGACCATCAATGAAAAATGCACCACTCTCATTATTATAGACACGAGTAGTAATTTGACGGAACGCATATTTTTGTCTATCATTCAATAAATGAATTGCATTTAAGTCTTCTTCTAAGACTTTAATATTTTTCTCTGCAGCTAATTCTCTAGTTAAATGTGCAGAATCTAATTGAGGGATATCATCTGTTACAAGATCAAATGAAGTAATTGATTTTCCCATTGACTCTAAAAAGGATGCAATCTGACCTAGAACTCTAGCCTTTATTTCACTTGATGTGAGTGATGTATCTCTTTTAAAATCTTCAGACATATGTGATTCAAATTTTAGCCATAGATCTCTAGGACTATTTGGGCAGGAATAGACCAAAATATTAGCAAAGAGTCTACGAAGCTCATATGGCATTTTAAATTGTACAGCTTCTTCTAAACACAGATATTGACTGTCATCATTTTTTAACAGACCTCTAATTAACGCAGCTTCGCGAAATGTTTTGGCGACAACGCCATTATATGTCTTTAAATCATCAAACGATTTTGGACAACGTACTTTCAACATAAGTAATCTTAGATAATAACGTTCACCTTCAGAAGGATGCGCAGCCACTATTCTACCAACTGATTCTTGCCTCTCTCGTAGTTTCCATCTCTTTTCATTTGCAATCCAAACAAAATATTTAGGAAATTCAGCGTAAGTTAAATTTAGTTTCTGGGCATCCTCATTAGTTCTGTTCATATAGAGAATTGTGTTAACATTGTCCTATCATTTAAAGGATTTCTTACAATATTTCTTAGTTTATCTTTTCTCTTAAAATGTATTCTTTGATAATTTGGTAGATGACACTGAAGATGTATTACTGCAGGCTTTATATCCCCCATTGAAAATCTAAAAATTCTCCAAGCAGCTTCAGGAGGAGAAACCCATCTAGCAGCTGTGTATTGTTTAATTTCATCAATACTTTCATCTGGTTTGTCTGAAGAAAGGTGAAAATTTATCATATCATGACCTTTACATATGTATTTATAAATATATTTGACTGCATGTATAGTAGAGCAAATCTCGACATTTATATGACAGTTATACTTAGCTAACAAATATGGATTGTAAGGTACAACCCATCTATTATCTAGCTCTTGACCTCTAACTTTAACTTTCACATTATTTTCTCTCCTACGATACTGTGGAAAAGCACCTGAAACTTGATTTGTTTCTTCAGAAAAGCATTTAGGGTATGCAAACCTACACTTACCTTTTTTTGTCATGCATGAATTGTTTAAATTCAAAGTCCCGCAAGGTCCGTGCAACATATGTTTCTTAACCATGGCGTATAAATGAGGATGAGAAAGTTTATCCGGGATTTCAGCACACACAATTCTATCAAATTCTTCATTTCTGTAAAGCTTGAATTGTGGATGTAAAATTATTAGGAAATGTGCATGGGGTAAAACTCTTTTTTGAAATTCAATAACATATGTGTATGCAGCAACCTCACCAAAAATATTTTTTTTAAATAAATCATCTTTTAACTTTGTTAACTTAGCATTAAAAGCTCTAGCAACTAAATCTGGTCTATTTTGAATCTCTTCAGAACGCAACAAAAGATTTTTTATTTCTGGCCAGTTAGGATTACAAGTTATGGTAAGGAAAATGTCAGGTTTACCAAATTTTTGCACTAAAGTCACCGCATCAATATAACGTCTTTTCATATTTCGAGGACCTCCAATAAAACTTGCTGGTAAAAAAACTCTCTGACCTATTTTGGAACCTTCAGTTTCACCTGAAGCTAATGCATCTTGTATTCCTTGTAAATATTCATTTCTAATCTCTTGTTGTTGAAGTCTCAAATAATCTAGACGTTGCGACTCTAACTTAATATACATATCAACTATATATTGCTGGAAGAGGCGACCAGATCTGAGGAGAAAAGACCGATCACTTTCTCTTATTTGCAATTTATATGAATAATATGCTCTAACAGACACAAAGCTCACGTCATCGGGCGAAACAGACCGAGCTTGTGAAAGATTTATGCGAAAAACACGAAAAGGAAAATATTAGGTGCAGAAGTAGAAAAACACGAGCCCAGCAAAAAAAAAATGATAGAAAAATAAATGGGAAATAAAAATGTGCAGACTATTTATCAGAATTAAATTCAGCAGTGAATATATAATACTTACCAGCAAATTCTGCGCCTAACATTTCATTTAAGTCCATTGCTAAATTAGGATCAACATCTATAACTGAAGCCTGTTTATTATCAGTACACACTGTACTTTTTTTTTTAACACCTTGGTGCCAACCAACTTCTCCCAATGGAAAAAGCAAAGGGTATTGCAAAGGGTCATAACAACCATAATAATAACTTATATTGTAAGAGTGACCTCCATGTGAATGCACAACTATGTTTCTTTCACTTGTTTGGCCATTATCCTCATCCTCAACCCATAATGCAGCTACTTGTGAAACTTCTGGTTGATTAAAGACTCTTTGATCAACATCAGGTAATGTTTTTAGTATAATTTGACAATCACCCAAATTAGGCACATCCTTAAGTCTTTTGAAAAATTTAACATACGGATTGTGCTGAAGAACTGCAAGTATTTTTGTAATCAATGATTCAGTTAACCGAGGACATGCTTCCAGCCTTTTTGAAATTTCAGTATCAGTGTCATAAAAATATAATTGCAGACTTTTGGATTCGAAGAAATCATCTATGAAATGGTATATTTGACCCTGTACCCTAAATGTATAAATTCCATTATTACGTTTACTGAGCACTTTATCATAATGTACTCCCATGGAAGTGAAAGAAAAGTGATTATTAATTGTCCGAATGCAGGTTCTAAATAAGTTTGCTTCAAGGGATGTAGAAGTGAAAAGTTCTTGAAACATAGGAGGAGCGTCATTAGAAGGCAAGTATACATCTCCGTCCAAACAACACAGATTGCATGTTTCATATTCAAATTTTTTTGCACAACAATGAGGACAATCTGGAACATTCTTTAAAACTAAAGGTGTCACAGGAACAGACATAAGTCGTTCTCTACCATCTTTTAAATTATTTTTTTTTTCTTTTTTTAACATTAAGTCTATTATCTTGCATATCATTTAATGTTTCACCAAACCTTTTCCTAAGGTTTACCGCATTACTTGACTCCGCACAAGCATCATACAGTCCAGACCTTTGAACTGCAGTAATAGGTTCAAGTGTACAATGTTTATTATTTATATTAACATCTCTACAAATATCATCTCTCAAATGTTTTGTTTTTCTTTTTTTAACATTAAGTCTCTTATCTTGCATATCGTTCAACGTTCTACCAACCCTTTTCCTAAGGTTTACCGCATTACTGGACTCTGCATAACCATCATACAGTCCAGACCTTTCAACTACAGCAATAGGTTCTAGTACACAATGTTCATTATTCATATTAACATTTTTAGAAATAACAGTCGAGGTTCGAAGAGACTCAGATGCATGTTTTTTTTCCCTCCATCTTTCAATTGCTTTTTCCCTACCCTTTTGCTTAGATATCTGTACATTTGAATTAGCAGCATTATTTAACTGAATCAAAGGTTCAATGTTCACACAATTTTCATGATTTATAGCACACTCCCTTTTCATTTTTTTAAGCCTCCATCTTTTAATAGCTTCCTCTCTGTATTGTTTTTTGGCGAGTAGGTCCCCACCCTCTGGCAGGACAACCTCTAAATGTTTTCTTTTTTTTTCTCATTAGGGAATGAGAATAACAGTAATCAGTAGAGTAAAATGCAAGGAGGCTAAAATATTAACACACAATAGTAAGATTTTTAAGCAGGAAAGAAGTTAAGTTTTTGTATAAAGACCTTATAATCAAACACAAGAAGCTGCACTTGCAATATTATAAGTTCTTTCCTGCACACAAATCGAACACACCTACAAAAAAGGAAATAGGGAAAAAAAATTACACGAATTAATGAAAAATGGTAAAAGCTTATATTAATATATGACAAACAATTAACCCGAAAACATAGACAATAAGTACATAGACAAACAGAAATATTTATATACAATGAAAAGTGCAGAAAAATTCAAACTATAAGAGACTATAGGTAAAGAATGGGTCACAGTTTTTTCACAATATACATCAAAGTAGTGCAGGCCCCAAAGTTGATTCTAAGATGCAGAAACAACCCCCATACACACCAGCACAAACTTTTCAAAGTATAGGTAGAAAATACAGTAAAGAACATGCAGTAAAAAACATATTAAAAGAAAATAGAAAAACTATAACAACTAAATACAACTACAGGCCACTAAACATGCACAACACAAAAGAAAGTAACAGTGCAAACATTAAACACAAGAAGAAGCACATTGAATGAAGAGTGAGATGAATAATCATAACCAACAGACAAAAAACAATATTTAAAGTGAAAAAGTTAAGGATCTAACCCAAAAATAGAAAAAGTAATACTTTATATGAGATGAAAAACAATAAACAGTGACCACTGTAAATGAAGAAGCGCAACAAACATAAACCTCAGCACAATAAATGAAGAGAAAGTACATTTAAACCACAAGCAGTGATCAGAATCATCATAAATATTAGCAACAGAACAGGAAACAAAGAAAGAATAAATGCAAAGAAAACAGAAAGAAGTGAAGCATACCTGATTGCAAAGAAACAATGAGTAAAAGAAAATGAGTGACTAAATGTGTCATTAATAGAGCAGGAAGATACATACAATATAATAAAATAATGAGAGTTAACTTGGGAACACGTGAAGAACCTCCTCAAGTCAGATGTAATTATAACCAATAGCCTCCAAAATAAAGTGTAATCATTATACATAGATATTGCAAATTATAAAAATAGAAGACCCTATAGCAAATCAGAGAGCAAGCGGTAAAGTTTGTAAATTTTCTTACAATTAGCAAACAACTACACCAATTACACCAAAAGAAATACACACATGTTATCTGAAAAAGCTTTTAAAAAAAATAAGCATGACTTAATAAAAACAACTAAAAAAAAAGCGAAAAAAAAATGAAAAGAAAAAGAAGACAACCCTTACCTGATACAAATGAACGGATACATTTTAGTGAACACAAGGAAAACGAACCAGCCACAACACAACAGGTAAACAATAACCAACAAATAATAACAAATCTAAAACTAACACTATGCCTCACATAGGAGAAAATTGAAGCAGCATATGCGAAAGAAATCTGAGAAAACGAATAAGCCTAAATTCCAAAACATAAATTACCATAAAAATCTGGAAAAAAAATATAGAAATGATAAAGAGAAAACTTATCTCGTCCCCAAAACGCCCAATTATTTGATCTCAATCAACAGGAGCACTGAAAAATAAGATCCATTTTACTGGAACAACCGTAATTCTACATCATTGCACAACAACAAATTAAAGAACAAAGAAAAAAAATTATCGAAGAGATGCGAGCAGGTCGCGAGAAATGAAAGAAGAGGGCGCATAAGAAAATGAAAGAGCGGAAAACACAAGGAAAAAAACAACCAAACACATAAAATTACAAAATTGACCCCAACCACAGACGGAAGAAAAGAAGGCCAAAAGATGGTCAACCATGAAGCCACGTGTCAGTCTCTCCAAAAGTCTCTTATTTTCTTATTTAATAGTAAGGTAGATATATTCTATACTTATTGAAAAACCGAGTAGTTTTTACTAGCGAAGGAACTATTGTCGGAACCGGACTTCAAAAGGTGGATACGATTAGAG
>CACSLK010031655.1:7826413-7842205 GCA_902706635.1 Striga hermonthica | reverse complement strand
GGGCAGCGCGACCACGACCGGCCTTTGTCGGCCGTCCGGCGATTTCTCCCGACCATTTCAACATGAACCAACATGATATAACATGACACGATCATAACCACACAATCCCATGAAATTGCACGAGAAAGACATTGACATGGCTCGGAAAATAATTGTAGCGTGCGCGTAGGCGTCACCCGACGCTACGGTCGATATGTTCGGCCACTTGACAATTCTTCCGACCGTTTATCACATGAATCAACATAACTGATTATAACATCAATAATTATACATAAAGCGGTCGGATGATTATGAACATAACTCGAGCAATAATAAGGGTCGTGGCTTCCGCTACGTGCGGTGCCCGACGGCTTTGACCAACTCTCGGCACAACAATGATTTTTCCTCGACAAACCTAACTTAACTGAATATGACATGGCATATATTGTCTGAATAAACGAAAATTGCTCGAGAGTTTCGGAATAAAAACGAACATCGCTCGACATGGCTAAATGGGTACGACCGAGAGCAATTAAGACTAATTAATGAACTTGGCTACCATGACTCAAACTGAACATGATCATATTATATTAGAAAGAGGATCAACAAGTGATTACCTCTTCAATCACTCGGTTGATCGTGAAAAATTCTCGTGATGGCTCGGCCTTGGTGCTCCCGTGCGTGCGTTAGCTTCTCCGTGCGGTGCTTGACTAAACTCTCACTTACTCTCTTTAACTATAGCTTAAAATGTTATTTGAGTGTAGGATAAATTTCCATCCCAACTCTCAATTTAAATGAACGGATGAACTTAATGAAGAGGTGAAAATCTTTTGTCCAATAGATGCGTGCCATTTGCTAGATGTTTAGGACTTAAGAAGTGCTTAATCATCTACTACAAAGCTTAGTCATTACTTAGAGGGTTATAAAGAAGCCACCTCATGCTAAGATGCATGATGATAATCTTCACGTGAAGGTTACAACCAAGCTTACGTAATTGGACAATTAACCCTTTCTTAAGCACCATCAATGACATAATTGGGCTAAAAAATGATCATTAGTCACTAAACATATATTTAAATTATAATACATGAAATTAAATACTAAAATTATTCCGAATATAAACATGACTTCAAAAAAATAATTTCGAAGAATCTTGACTTGGATAATTAGTTCTGAACGATAATAATCAATAAAATAATTATTTCGGAACTAAACGCGTAATTTATATTAATAACATAACGGGTTATTTCAATTATTTTCGTGATTCTCAGGCAATATTTATCATGTTGTTCAATCCATTATCTGTCATTCTAAAAGAAAACCAGCTTACTGGTCCTAACTATATTGATTGAAAGAGGAACTTAGACATTGTGTTGACTACTGAGGGTTATAAGTATGTGATCACTAATGCTCGCCCGACAGTGCCCGTGGCCAACGCTCTGGATCAAGAGAAAGAGAAGTATGCCCGGTGGAAGAAGGCTGATGAGATGATGAAGTGTTACATTCTGGCATCTATGTCGAATGTTCTTCAAGATCAACATCAGTCCATGGTCACCGCGGCAGAAATGCTCCTTAATCTCAGGGATCTGTTTGCGCATCAGTCTTGGGCTGCTAGGCAGGAAGCCTTAGTGCTCTGATGAACACGCTTATGACCGAAGGCATACCCGTGAGGGAGCATGCCCTAAGAGTTATGGCGCAACTCAATGAGCTGGAGGTTATGAGAAGTTTTATTGACGGGGAAACCCAAGTTGATATTATTCTTCAGTTCCTGCTGAAGAGCTTTGATCAGTCTTGGTTGAACTACAACATGCACAAGATGCATATGGTAGAAGCCTTGTTCACTCAGGAGACTCAGGTTCTCGTCGCCGAGCAGGCTGGACCTTCTAGGCTCTACAAGGGCAAGAAGAGAAAGAAGTCTGTAGGAAAGACGAAGGCACAGGGCGCTCCGGTTTCCCCGCGACCGGCCCCCTCAGGTTTTGGCAAAGAAACCGAATGGAAGATGCCATAAGTGCAACAAGTCAAGACACTAGAAGCTTAACTACCTTCTCCTCAAGAAGGGAAAAGAAGGTAACTCTCTTGTTTATGTCGTAGAAACATGTTTAGCGGTTGTATCTACCGGTACCTAGTGTGTGGATACTAGAGCCACTGATCAGGTCTGCAATTCTTTGCATGGGTTTCAAGAAACCAGACCACTGAAGGAGAGAGAGATCACCGTCTACATGGGCAATGCCACGAAAGTAGCAGCTGTTGCAGTGGGAGACGTTACATTGTCTTTTAATAGTAGTAGTTAAGTTTTAAGACATTGTCTTTATGTTCCGAGTTTTAGAAAGAACCATGTTTCAGTTTTTAGACTTTCTTTGGATGGTTTTTCTGCTTTGTTTGATGATATAGTTATTATTCGTCTTCGAAATCATTTCATATGTTATGGTTCATTAGTTGGCAATTTGTATGTACTTAAACCAAACTATCCCACAGTACAACAAATTGAATTGAATAATGTCTTGGCTAAATCTAATAAGAAGAAGAAGAAGTCTTCGCAGATGAATCAAACATATCTTTAGCACCTTAGACTTGGGCACATCAACCTTAGAAAGATTCAAAAGTTGGTATCTAGCAGACATCTCGGTCCACTAGAAGATAGTTGTTAAACTTGTAACTCATGCCTAGAAGGTACGATGACCAAGAGGCCATTTTCGGCAAAGGGGTATAGGAGCCAAGAAGTGCTAGGATTGATTCACTCTGATTTGTGTGGTCCTTTGTCGATCCAGGCTAGAGGTGGTTACGAGTACTTTGTCACATTCATTGATGATTACTCGAGATATGGGTACGTCTACCTGATGCACCGCAAGTCTGAATGCTTTGAGAAATTCAAGGAGTATCGGACAGTTGTGGAGAAGTATCATGGTTGGAGTATCAAGTCACTTCAATCTAATCGAGGTGGCGAGTACCTCTTTGGAGAGTTTAGGATATACTTAACAGAAGCTGGGATTGAATCCCAACTGACTGCACGCCGGCACACCTCAACAGAACGAGGTTGCAGAGTGAAGTAATAGGACTCTTATGGAGATGGTTCGGTCAATGATGAGTTATTCAAGTTTACCAGATTCGTTTTGGGGTATGGCGCTGGAAACAACATCGTATATTCTAAACTTGGTTCCATCGAAGTCAGTAGAGACTACTCCTTATGAATTGTGGAAAGGGCGTAAGCCCAGGTTTTCACATATTCGGGTATGGGGTAACCCTGCACACGTTTTGGTGTAGATGGCTAGCAAGTTGGAGAAGTGTTCGGAAGAACGAATGTTTGTTGGCTATCCCAAGGAAACAAAAGGTGGATTATTTTATACTCTCGAGGATCAAAAAGTAATTGTTACTACGAACGTTAGATTCTGAGAAGAAGACTATATTATGGATCACAAGCTCGCTAGCAGACTTATCTCTTAGGAGTTGAGGAGTGAAGTTGATAGTTCCCCACCGAGTGCACAAGTAGACTCATCACATAATACTGCAACGCGGCACACTGAGAGTGTACCAGTGCATATAGTATCTCGTCGTAGTGGGAGGGTTTCTTATTTACCCTATCGATGGATAGGTCTTGGAGCGTCATCGTGTAGCGCCCCGTTCAATTTAAAGAAATTCTCGAATTATTCTATTTATCGGATTTTATGTATTGATTTATGTCTATTATTATTGGTTGTGAAGTCGTCAATATTTGGTACTTCAATTATATTTAAGTACTCGATCGTTTTATTTAAAACGTTCGTCTTTCGGCGATTTCGGTTTGATCGCATGAAACGAATTTAATCCGTTTGGATTATGGATTTTCTGGATTATGATTTATTGGCATTTTATTTCATTTTCAATGCTCTAATTAATTGTGCATTATTGTATTATTGAATGCATAATATAATTATATGTGCTCGTTCGAAGTTATTTATCGTTCATCGTCCTTCGTCGTTCGGACTTTCGGTTCAATCGCGTAATGCTTTTATCGAGCTGTTCTCGTTATTTTTCTGAGCTATCAAACGGGACCTTGTACCATAATATATGTTCGGCCCTTTAGGTGGCCTTCGGCCCTTAAGCCGCAAGAAACCCAACCCTTGGCCCGCGAGCCCTAGCCGAGCATCCCGGCCTTTGCAAATTGTGAGCTCGTTTTCCTTTAAAACTGGATTTTTCCTAATGCATTGAGCTAAAAGGGATAGACCTGAGCCCTTCACCCTTAGTCGCATGCCTATTCTCTCTCATCTCATGTGCCTTATATGGCATGTTTTGAAAACCATAGCTCTCTTATGCCTTGTATTAAATATATGGAGCTTTCTTTTCCTCCAAGTCTCCCTCTCTCTTCTCTTGTGCGACGCCACCCCCTCCCCACTCTCCTCTTTGCTCCCTTCTCACAAAACCATCAGAGAAACACCAAAATCCCATGGCCATCATCAATCCATCTCTCTCGGTGACTCACGGCCCCTCCGGCGGCCACTACAACTGCTTGAACACGCGCCTACCATCAACGGGGGCCTCTCCCCGTGCACGGACCACACCCTGGGCCTCTGTTCGATTCTCCCACGAGCCGCTTCAGCACTCCAGAGTCCCCTTCGCTGCCCTCTGCCACAATGGCCTGAGATCGCACGCCAAACGCCCCGTGCACGATCGAGCCGCGCGAAGCCGCTGCGATCGCCCCCTTTCCCTTGTTCAATCAGATTTTTGTGTGAATTCGAGGTGTACGGTAATATATGGCTGGAACATCCCCTTTTATGTGTGTTTTAATTTATATATGTTATTGATTGAGTGGTATCGGATTTATGCGATCAAAATTGAGAACTATTTGATTTTATGCAGAAATCAATAGACCTTGATATATCTCGTAGATATCTTGTGGAAAATTGAACTTTGGTGTGACATAGGGCTGATATAAAAGCCCTAAGTCGAATTATTTGAGTGTGAATGCCTTTGTGGATATTTGAAAATTGCCCATGCCGCTGAAATTGGTAATCTTGATAAACCAAACAACGTGAAATTTGGATGACTACCTCCTGATATGTGTAGGAATGTTGTGTTAAACTTTTAGATTTTTATTCAATCTGTAGCGATGTGAACTGAAGCATGTGTCTTTTGCTTTAAAAGTTTGAAAAAACATATTTAATGATAGGCACGTCCAAATTGATTGCAATTCTGGGATTTGTGTTCTACTATAGTGATGTGCATGTGTTTAAAATTTCAAGATTTAACTCGATGTATAGATACTTGAACCATGATTTGATGATTTTGCCCTAATTCTTTAAAATATTGTTAAAAATCGAATACTTGGCCTTTTTGCTTGACATTTTTACGATTGAACTCTCTACTGGTATAGTCACTTTCATAAAATGTTCAGGTCAAAATTCGAATGATAGCTATGTGAACTGATTTCTTGTGGTTTTGGGTTGTTTCTTCAAAATTCATGTAAATATCATAGGGTTTCTGAAATTGAGTGATTTTCTGGGAAATAGGGTCTTTAATAATGTTTAGTATGTGGTAAAAATTTCAAAGGAAAATTCATCTTGTAGCATATGGAACCATAAAATATTCGTTTTCCTCTGGTTTTTGCGAAAATTATTTGAACTGGTTAGGAGTTGATTTAAGGGTCAATCTCTAGTTTTCTGGTCCCATTTTGAGTCTATTTATTTTATATGTTTAAAAGATTGTTCCGAGTCTAGTCATCAAATACAAGTGTTCCAAACTCCACAAAATTTCCATGAACTACTTAGTCGATGATGTTCGACTAAGTGTGAATTCTCGTAAATAATTCTAAGTGTCAAGGTAGTATATTTATAATTCTATCTTGATATAAATGTAGGTGTCTGACGAGCCAAGCTCTCAATCTATACTGTTGTCCGATCATTATTCCTGTTTTAGTGTCCAGGTGGGTTATTCTAAATTTCTATGCCATAAATTGTCTATACTTTGTTGGTCGGTATGATCAATATATGTGTGTGAACCATGTAGCTTGTCGATGTGTGCCGTTTTGGCCGTCGGCACGGTTGTCCCCGTCAAAGTTATACGGGCCTAATGAGAGACAGTCTCCCCAAGTCATAATGATAGGTCGTGCCGATGTTAGACCCATGGCGAGTTCTTCGACATGTACTCCTACTGTTTGGGTGACGATGTGAGACCCATGGCAAGGCCTTCGAAAAGACTATCGGTAGCAAATGATAGATGTGCACATGAGTATCATGATGATTAGAAGATGGGATATATGATTGATTCGTGTTCATGCTGAGACCATACATATCTGTCATTTTATATTTAATTTATGTGCATAGCGGTGAGCAAGTAGTTTTGTGCTCACTCCCATGTCACCCCCCATCCCAGGTTGAGCAGGTGGCAGGCATGACGACGAGGGGACGAGTGACTGGTCTACATTTATGTTATTTGCTCTGCTTTTATGTTGAGCATGTTGAATTGGTTTTTCAAACTGCGAAGTTTTGAAACTGTTGATTATGTGGATTGATTTTTGAACCCTATGAGCTGGTTTAAATTCTATTAAATTCTATGTTATGAAATCTGATGAATTGGTTTATTGTGTTGATATGCTTATGTTGAATAGCATGTTGAATCGATTTTGGGATAATAAAATCCATGTGAAATACCGAGTAATGAATCCCCGAAAGTTCCAATATGACTTGGACTATGTTATAAATGGAATGGTAGCACCTTTTAAATATGTTGAAATCAAAAGATGAATTTTGAAAGTTTATATTGATTTTGGAAATGTCCGGAATTTTCTTTAAAATCAAAGTGGGGCGTTACACATCAAACTCAGTTCCAGGAGATCTAGAATCAGACGCAAGGACTTATCACGATGCACTCCAAGATAAAGATGCAGATTCATGGACTGTTGCAATGAAAGCTGATATGGGGTCAACGGACTCCAATCTGGTCCGGGATCTTGTAGAACAGCTCGATGGGGTACGACCCATTGGATGCAAGTGTTGGGACTGGTTAGGATCTCGAAATTATGCAAGTCACGGACTATCTACAAATTAAACCCTAAGCACAGTGGAACTAGAAGCAAGGGTCCAGTGAGTACCATTTAATATTTATGCCGACACTCAGACGTTTAAGATTTACGTTGTTGAAGATCGTCTGAGTCTCATGTCCGTTGGGCAGCCACACTAGACTCACCATCATCATAAGATCGCTCACCATCCAAGTCGGATCATCTCAGACCTCTGTTGACTTGATCAAACCTCTCGGACTTCAACATGGACTCGAACCGGGTGCTGAACACTTGTTGAACCGGTCTGGACCGAATTTAGGTCGAACCGAACTGCTAAGAGCCAGTTGGACCGAGTCTGGTCAGGTCTGGGCCGGCTAGCGCTGGTGGGCCGCGCATTGGGACAAGCTGGACGCTTGTGGGCCACGTTGCAAGCATTTGGGCTGCGGAGCTGGCTGACAGGCGTGCGAGCTTCTGCAGTGAGGAGAAGCGGGTCGCGCGGGATGTGCGGACCGCGTGCTGGATCTGACACCTGATGGGCCTCCGCGTTGGGCTTCCTCGTCACCTGGGTCGCGTGACACCTGGGCTTCACGCTGCGGGCTTCCTCTACTGCTCGGATGGGCTGTGTGCGATTTCCTGGTGGGCTGTGTTGCGACTCCAGCGGCAGCTGGCCGCCCTTATGTCCGGTTGTGGCTTGCCGGAGCTCGCCTGCCCAGCCTCCTTAGTTGGTAGTCGCGGGAACTTGACCGGAAGATTGTAGGAAAGTGTTGATCGTCATGAGATGGTTGTCGATTAATAACAATACATCCGATTGACCTAATTCTTGCTCTTTTGTGAAGAATGGACAAAACCGCGAGTTATAAAAACGTTGGAGGGTTGAATATATATATATATATATATATATATATCACGGGGTTGGATAAATATATATAAATTGCTCGACTACCTTTGATCTTTTGTTGTATGACCCGACATCTTCTCCGATCATCTTGATGGGCGATAAAACCGGAGATATCTCTATTGGGATTACTTGAAGAAGAAGAAGAAGAAGAAGAAGAGAACACAAGAGAGAGAAGAAAGAACAGGGGGCCGGCGTCTCTCATCTGATCGTGTGTCTCACGTGAATTATATTTGCACATCTAATCCCAAGAGATGTGATGTACTTATAGGCTACAACAGAGACTCCAAAGATGTATTAAATTGGGCTTCTCCTATTAGGATTAGACTATAGGCCAACCTACCAAACCCAAATAGGAATAATACATCCATTCCACTAAAGTAGTATTATTGAATAAACTCTCAATGTAATTCCCAAATTATATTTAAGGCTCCAATAATAATTACTTGAATTATCTCTCCATGTTTAAGATATAATGTCCATCAATTAATTTAATTACCGATAATTAAATTAATCGACATCTATAACCGAGACTAGTACCACTCATATCATTATTATTATATCAAAATAAATTCCACTGCCAAATTTAACATAATAACCCTTCATGAGCTCATATCGGGAGCATCATCAAACTATCGCACACTGTGGCCGTAAATATTCTAGCATCATATTGTACATACAATAATATTACCCAAAACAGTAAGTATATTGATCCAGTAAACAGAATCTCACGCAATGAATCAAAGTAATATTTACTGCATGCACATGTCTGTTTGTATCTTACGGGTTAATAATATGCAATAATTAATCGAGGTCTAGTTCGTTAACGAGGATCAGTATAAAACGAACTTCTCCTCTCTGGAATTCGTTCCATACACAAAGTGTACTAGTGTAACTAATCAGTCAAGACCAACTGTACGGTTAACACCACAACCGTTCATGATGGTTTGTTCATTTCTATCTAGGTTGTGAACCACTATTCTTGTTTCGCAAGTCACTATAAAATGATCTTTTGTTCACCCGCTAATGAACCATTTTATCTAAGTGCAAAACAGTAGAACATGGACTTGTTTAATTAAACATGATTCTCATTCAAAAGGGTTCAATGTAAATACATCTAAAGCCAAGCTTTCAATATATACACCAATATCAAGTGGGTCTATAAGAGAAAGAGAGGATCAGATGGGAAGGTTGAAACCATCAAAGCTAGGCTAATTGCAAAATGTTATACCTAAAAAGAGGGTATAGTTTATGATGAGACCTTTTCGCCAGTAGCCATTCGTATGAGCATCTATATGCAACAACCAAAGGGATTTAATGCTAAGGGACAGGAGCATCTAATGTGTAAGCTTAATCAGTCTATTTATGGACTGAAGCAAGCTTCGAGATCTTCGGATATCCGATTTTGATGAGGTGATCCAGTCGTACGGGTTCACTCAGTGTCCGGATGAACACTGCATGCACAGAAGATCAGTGGGAGCATGGTGGTGTTTCTTGTGCTTTACGTAGACGACATACTTCTTATGGGAAACAATAAGAAGAAGTTGTCAGACGTGAATGTGTGGATGTCTAAACAGTTTGATATGACAGACTTAGGTGAAACAGGACACATTCTTGGTGATAGGGTCATCCGAGACCCTAAGAAGAGAATGTTGTGCTAATCCCAATCAACAAACGTAGATATTGTCTTGGCTAGATTCAACATGCATGATTCCAAGAAAGGTATGTTACTTTTCAGACATGGAATAGGTCTATCCAAGGAGATGTCTCCTACGATATCTCAAGAGTTAGAAGACATGAAGACAGTCTCTTATGCATCAGCAGCAGGAAGTATTATGTATGTTATGTTGTGTACGAGGCTGGATATTAGCTACGCCGTTGGCATTGTAGCTAGATATCAAAGTAATCCAGGACGGGAACATTGGTCTGCGGTGAAACATATCCTCAAGTACCTGAAGAGGACTAAAGAGTACATGTTAGTTTACCGTGCAGACAACGTGTTACCTATGGGTTACAGTGATTCTGATTTTCAGTCAGACAGTGACGAGAGTAAGTCAACCTCAGGTTATGTGTTTACCTTGGAAGGTGGAGCCATTTCATGGAAGAGTGCGAAGAATAATTGCGTGGCAGCCTCCACCATGGAAGTCGAGTAGATAACCTCAGAGGCAGTTTAACTCAGGAACTTCTTAGTGGAATTAGAGATGATTTCGAGTTTGTCACGTGGTATCACCGTGTACTGTGATAACAGTGGAGCAGTGGCAAACTCAAGGGAACCACGAGCCCACAGAGCAAGCAAACGCATAGAGCGCAAGTACCATCTGATACGAGATATTGTGGGTAGAGGAGATGTCGATGTTGCCACGATTGAATCAAAGGACAACCTAGCTGATCCTTTCACGAAGAGATTTCCAGAGAAGGTCTTCGTCAAACACGTGGAAGGAATGAGTGTCAGGTGTATGGTGATAGGATTAAATAAGTCTTTTAGAATAACGGATTGATAGGACTACACTTGTAAAAGTGAAAGCTTTAAGTATAAGTAGGAGATTGTTGGTGTTATATATTCAAAGCTTGACTTTAGATGATACTACACTTCTGTTCTTTATGAATGAGAATCATGTTCGATTAAACAAGTTTCATGTTTTGTTGTTTTGCAATTAAATAAAATGGTTCATTAGCGGGTGAACCGAAGATCATTTTATCAGTGAATTGCGAAATAAGATTTATGAGTTCCACAATCTAGATGAAAATGAACACCCATCAGAATGGTTGTAGTGTCAACAGTACAGTTGATCTTGACTGATTAGTGCACTAGTACGTTATATGTATTGAACAAGATCCAAGATGAGAGAAGTTCGTTTTATACTGATCATTGTAAAAGAAATAGGCCTCAGTTAATAACTGCGTCCTCTTAACCCGTAAGATATTAAACATCATATATGTAGTATTTAATACTTTGATTCACTTGGGTGAGGTTCAGTTCATTGGACTAATATTCTTATTGTCTTGGGTAATATTGTTCCATGTAGGATGTGTTGTTAGGATATTTACAGTCACCATGTGTGTTAGTTTGATGATGTCCCTGAAGTGAGCTATGTAAGGATAGATATACTATACCCTATAGTTGGATTAAGTTCCGGCATAATAATAATGCAATGAAAGACCGCTAGTTTTGATAATGTAATACATTAATTAATTCTTTATTATTAATAATCAAATTAATTAATGGACATTATATCTTAAACATGAGGAGGTAATTCGGGTAATTATTATTGGAGTCTCAAATGTAAGTTGGGCTAGAAAAATGGAGTGCAATAATATTACGTTAGTGGACCGTAATATTATTTAAGTAATTGGAGGAGTGGGTCAGACCCACAGTTAGTCCATTACTTAAGAAGCCTTATACCAGTTCTCTTAAGGATCTCTACTGTAGCTCTATATATACATCATTAACCTCGTGGAAAAGATAAGAAGAGATCGGAATTCTTCTACATGTGATATACAACACGCGCGGGTCTTTCTATCTCTCTTTCTCCCTCTCTCTCTCTCAGTTTTCTGTTCGAGCTTTATCTTCTTCTTGTTGCTCCACCGGTGCAAGTCGAAAAGGTGTATGAGTAATACAATAGAAGATCTCAATGTAATCGAGCCATATATTCATCAACCTCAGATATCTATAGGAGTCGACGAACCACGACTCGAAGGCCGCGATCCGCCGACCAGAGCCTGCCAGATGATCGCCGCGATACAACTGAGCTCTACGAGTCAGCCTGCGACATCCCGACTACCATCGGACTCCATGGCCATCAATCCCCGCCATTTGTTCGTGATCCCAAAAATTCCGTGACGTGCTGTTCCGGTCATCTCGAATCCGTCAGATTCAAATAAATTTTAAGCCGTAAGTTTTTTACGTCAAACATTTAGATCCGTTGCGTATAGGTTTACGTTTGATATTGGATTCGTGACTTGTACATAACGAGATCCTCATAGATCCCAACACAGCGGAGGGCCGTCCACCGACAAGCTCGGTCGGCCGCTGAGGGAGGCACAAAATGACGAATTTCGGATAAGAGGGACGAGGGTTTGATTTGGGCGAATATTGGATAAAGGAGACGAGTCTCTCTACAACATAAGACATTGAATCACAACAATTTGATTTAAGTTAACTTGGTCTATAACTAATTTTTCAAATTTATTTCGGATCATCATAAATCATATAAAGATCATAAATTCAATATGCAATAGTTTAACTTTCAACTAACATCTCTCTAAAACACAACTTACATGCAATAAAGTTTCAATTTTAATATATTTTTATTCTATTTGTGAACTTGTCTTGAAGTGATGAGCAAAAATTCTTCATTTACAAAAGATTTAAATTTATTTCAATATTATATTACAATCACGGTAAAATATTAATTTCATTTTTTAGGTTATAAACATTAAAAAAAAATCTATAGACATTGAAAGAAGTTGATGAGTAGATAGTTTGACTTACTTTTTTTTTCAAAACGATAGATTACATTCATTGAATAAAATGTACAATCTGACAGACCGGAGTCTGAAAAATCAAGAAACAATACAAAGGAGCCCACCCCCAAGGTGACCTAGACTCAAGAAGAACAAACCAATACTATAGGCAGCAATATAAACTGGAAACCTATAGCAAATAACCAAGCAGAGTTCAAAAATACAACAAATGGACCATTAAGCACCAGAAGATGACAGAAATAAGCTAGAAAAGAGACTACTGAACCAGAAATGACCTAGATCTCCTCCACTAACTTCACTGCTATTGTCTTTTTCACCTGCATTTTCTGAACTCCTGCCAATCACCTGAAGCTGCTTGAACAATAGCATGATCTGGCATCCAAGTATCTTGAAACTTCCACAGGTTACGGGATTTCCATAGCCACCATAATATGTAAGTAGATAACTCTATCCTGGCTTCTGAAATATCCTTTTTGTCCACAGAACATACCTCCCACCACCAATGCTTGAAAGAAACAGGTGCTGCTGAATTTTCCCATTGTAATGGAGATAATTTCCAGATTCTTTTAGCTCTATTGTACAACAAAAGCATGTGCTCTATTGTTTCTATCTCTTCCCCACAGCTTTTACAAATTGGATTAAAATCCAAACCCCTTCTTCTTAAATTCATGCTAACAGGGAGAGTATCAGAATAACATCTCCATAAAAAGTGCTTGAGCTTTTGCTTAATTTTAAGACCCCAGCTTCTGATTCTAACTCTTTCTTCAATAGCAGCAGAACCACTACTTTCAGCAACATCCATTTCCCTCAACTTTTTGATGACCAGAAATGAATATAAGCTAGAAACTGAGAATTTACCTTTGTCATCAAGAGCCCAAATCCATTTGTCTTTCAAAAGAGGATCAAGAGTTGTGATTTGCAACACTGCAGCTGCATCAGTAGAGTTGAAGGCATTCTCCACTTTCTGTTTGTCCCAAGTTCTGCCATCTCCTTCAATCAGCTCATTGACCAAAGTAACCTGGCTCACTCCGACATCATTTTTCTCCGGCATTCTGTTCATTAAACCTGGAATCCAAGGGTCAGTCCAAATATTTGTACCTTCCCCTGATCTCACCATCACATGGAAATGGTCTTTGAACTTGTCTTTCACTAGCAGCCAGTTACACCAGAGCCATGAAGTATTATAAGGCTTTGTAGCTTGCAGCACAGAACAATTAGGATAGTACTTTCCCTTGAGGACTCTAGAAATCAACAATTTGAGATTTGTGGTGATTCTCCAAATTTGCTTAAGGATGAGTGCCTCATTGAATAAGGCAACATCCCTAATCCCAATACTCCTCCATCCTTGGGAACAGTAACATTTCTCCAACCTCTCCAATGAATACCAGCATGATGCTCAATAATAGCCCACCAAAAACTTGCAAACAACCTTGAAATTTCTTTGCAAATGCCTTTAGGTAGGCAAAAGCAAGACATAGAGAAAACAGGAAATGCACTCAAGACAGCCTTCAAGAGCACCTCTTTCCCTGCAAAGGACATGTATTGGTTCTTCCAACTCACAAGTTTAGTTCTGACTGCATTAATGATATAGTCAAAAGATTCCTTCTTAGACCTACCAATACCTAGGGGGAGGCCTAGGTATCTGGTGGATCTGTGAACTTGAATTCCTCCCAGCAGTTGGCAAATGACTATTTGAGTAGAGTGCAAGCAGTTTTTACTGAAAAAGATGGAAGACTTACTGAGATTGACTTTCTGCCCTGAAAAATTTTGGTATTTGTGGAGCAAATCCAACAGAACTGTGGCATGACTCCTATCAGCCTCACAAAGAATTAGAGTGTCATCAACAAACATAAGGTGGGACACAACAGGACTTTTCTTGGTAATTCTTAGCCCCTTAAACCTCCCTCTGTTCACTTCAGCAAAGATAAGCTTAGAGAAGATTTCTGAAATGAGGATAAAGATATAAGGGGACAAATGGTCCCCTTGTCTAATACCTCGAGAAGCTTTAAAGTGGCCTTGCACCTCACCATTCAAGTTCAGAGAAAAAGAAGTGGAAGATATACATGCCCACACCCATTTAACAAATTTGGCATGAAAGCCCATCTTAAGCATAACCTTTCTGACACCTCCCGATTCAATTCTATCAAATGCTTTTTCCATATCAAGTTTAATCAGCATAAAACTTTTCTTTCCAGTTCTAAGTCTATTCAAATAATGAATGGCTTCTTGAGTTATGACCACATTATCCAAAAGTTGTCTACCAGGTATAAATGCAGCTTGATTCTCAGAAACACAATTAGCCAGACAAGGTTTGATTCTTAAAGACAGAATTTTTGCAATAACTCTATAAGCAACATTGCAAAGGCTAATTGGTCTGTAATTCTTGATAGACATAGGATTCAAACACTTTGGAATTAAGGATACAAGGGTGTGATTCCAGTTCTTCAGTAATTGCCCAGATTCAAAAAAACTAATGATAGCTTGGCCAAAGTCATGAGAGATAACATCCCAGAATTTTTGAAAAAAATAAAGGACTCATACCATCAAGGTCGGGTGCTTTTCCAGGGTTAAGACTGAATAATGCTGATAATCTCCTCCATTGAAACAAGGGCAATAAGAGAGTCATTCATTTCAGGAGATATAGAAGGTGAAATGAGGTGCAAGATGTCTGCATCTCCTGTTGAGTTCTCATATCTGAACAGCCTTTCATAGTAAGAGCAAATATGGTTTTTGATATCCTCCTTGTCTTCCAGAATAAGGCTGTTGTCATCCACAAGCCTGGTGATGGAGTTGAGTTTCCTCCTTTGTAGTGTCAAGGCATGAAAATACCTTGTATTTGAATCCCCCTCTTTAATCCACTGGATTCTTGCCTTTTGAGCCCAGTACTCTTCTTCAGCTTTTGTAACTCTATCCAATTCTCTCCTGAGCCTGTCCCATTCCAACTAGTCTCTGTCTGCACCCAAAGTACTCATCAGCTCCAAAGTGTTGGTTAAATCATTCTTCCTCTGGATCTGGTCTTTTCTGAATAATGCACTCCACTTGAGTAAAGCCACTCTAGTGCTTTTGATCTTCTCTGAAACTTTGAACATAGGAGTTCCTTCAAGATCAGCATGCCAACCCTCTTGAACTGCTTCTTGGACACCCTCCCTTTGCAACCACCTTTTATCAAAAGAAAATCTCCTCCACTGGTTCTTGGCTCTGGCAATATCATCAGTCAATAGCAGTAATCTATGATCAGATGAGCTTCTATAAAAGTTAGAGACCTCTGCATTGTTGTGATCTGCAAGCCAGTCAAAAGACACAAAGATTTTGTCTATTTTTTCTTCAACAAAACCCTCCTCCCCTCTATTATTCCCCCAAGTGAAGTTATGCCCCAACTGAGGCAACTCCTGCATCCCCATTCTAGAAATAAAATCATTAAAGCCCCTGAACTCATTCTCAGTTCTCAATCGCCCTCCCC
>CACSLK010031655.1:7735904-7747426 GCA_902706635.1 Striga hermonthica | reverse complement strand
CGAGAAATGTTCCAAACAGGAGGTCACCCAGCCCGAGGGCATGAGTAATCGACCAACCTACACACCCCAAGGGATGTTCTAAACAAGCAACCACCCAGCCCGAGGGCCTTAGTCATGGTAAATTTTGGTCTTCACACTTGCCCACCCACGAGGAATGTTCCAAACAAGAGGTCACCCAGCCCGAGGGCGTGAGTAATCGACCAACCTGCCCACCTCAAGGGATGTTCTAAACAAGCGACCACCCAGCCCGAGGGCCTTAGTCATGGTGGGTTTTGGTCTTCACAGTTGCCCACCCACGAGAAATGTTCCAAACAAGAGGTCACCCAGCCCGAGGGCGTAAGTAATCGACCAACCTGCCCACCTTAAATGATGTTCTAATAATCGACCAACCTGCCCACCTTAAATGATGTTCTAAATAATCGACTTCCAAATTAAACCACACTATATACATCCTGTCATCCAAATCATACCAACCTTCCAAGCATAAAAAAATGTGCAATAAAGCAAATAATACGGAGGGATAACTGGATTTCATTAACTTTTTTTTAGCAAACTTTGCGATTTACATCATTGTTCAAATTTTCCAGCTTTCTTTGAATAAGAAAAAATTTTACACATAATATTTTTTCAAATTAGCTATGTTCCATGACCTGGCAAGTGATCGGCCTTCTGCGTCCTTCAGCGAGTACGCTTCTCCTGCGTGCACTCGCTCGACCAGGTATGGTCCCTCCCAATTTGGCTCTAGCTTTCCCACATGTTTGAGCACATCGACACTTTTCCACACCAGGTCGCCTACTTTAAGTCTGCGAACTTTCACTTTCTTGTCATGAGCGGCTCGCATCCTTTGTTTGTACGCCTCCACTCTAATCGCTGCTTCGCGCAGCTCCTCAATAGTATCTAGGGCCGCCATCATGAGATCCTCATTTTGCCCCGAGTTATATGCACTTGACCATTGCGACGATAGTTCGATCTCAACCGGCAGCAGTGCCTCCATCCCATAGACCAAACTGAAGGGAGTCTTTTATGTTGTCGACCTCGGGGTTGTGCGGTATGCCCAGAGTAGTGAAGTTAGCTCGTCGACCCACGCCCCCGAGGCCTTTTTCTGCCTTGTTTTCAGCCCGTTCAGTATGATTCGGCTGGTCACCTCGACCTGGCCATTGGCTTGCGGATGAGCGACAGAGGCAAAGTGTTGCTCGATCTTCATGTCTTCACACCATGCTCAAATCTGCTTGCCATTGAATTGAGTACCATTGTCGGATATCAACACTTTAGGAACGCCAAACCTGCAGCAAATGTTGTTGTACAAAAATTTGATTACTTTCTCCTCCGTGATCTTGGCCAAGGGCTTGGCCTCCACCCATTTTGTGAAATAATCCACTGCCACAATCAAGAACTTCCTCTGCCCAGTCCCTTGCGGCATTGGCCCCACAAGGTCGATTCCCCACTGGGCAAATGGTATAGGGGCACTCATCGTTGTCATTGCTTCTACGGGTTGATGGATAAGTGGGTCGTGCTTCTGGCACTGTAAACATTTTCTCACCATCGATTTCGCATACTTCTTCATCGTCGCCTAGAAGTATCCCGCCCTAAGAATTTTCACAGCCAGGGCTCCTGACTTGCTATGGTCGCTGCAGCACCCCTCGTGCACTTCTCTCAGCACGTATCGACCCTCCTCCTTGGTCACGCAACGTAAATGCGGTCCAGCATACGACCGCTTATAAAGAATGTCTCCTTGCTCAAAAAATCTTCTCACTGCTTTTACCGTCCCCTCCTTCAACTCCTTCAAAATCGGGGCCCTCCAATCTTCGACTTCCTCAATCTCTACCACTTTTGCCTCGACCACACTTCTCTCTAAATGAAACAGAGTCACACTTCTGCCCTTACAGTCCACCAAACTTTGGGCAATTTTTGACAATAAATCTGCTCGACCATTCTCCTCTCGAGGGATCTGTATCAGCTTGAATGAGTCAAACTCCTCTTTCAACTTCTTCATCTCGTCCACATACTTCTGCATCCGGTCCTCCTTAACTTCAAACCCTTCCTAAAACTGCCCAACCACCAGTTGAGAATCAGAATGCACTTGCACTTTTCGGGCTCCTTCCGCCCTGGCTAAACTCAAACCTTTGATCACCGCCTCATACTCGGCTTCGTTATTGATATCTTGAACCCCACCTTGGCTACGAACTCCAAGTAATCGCCTTTAGGAGAGACAAGGACAATTATTAATTCGGCCCCACTTCTTGCCACAGATCCATCCACAAATAACTGCCATACTCTTCCAGACTCCTCCTCGGCCTTAGTGCCTTCCTAAATAAAATCGGCCAACACCTGCGCCTTTATAGCCCTCCTCGGCTCATACAACAACGAGTATTCACTCAACTCGACTGCCCATTTTACCAATCGACCAGAAACCGATGGTCGGCCAAGCATTTCTCCCAACGGCAAGTTCGTTCACATCTTCACCTTATGATTCAAGAAATAAGGCCTCAGCTTTCGAGCAGTTACAACCACAGCCAGAGCACACTTCTCGATCTCCGAGTACCTCATCTCCGCTCCTTGCATCACCCTACTCACGTAATAGATGTGAAACTATGCTACCCCTTCCTATCGCAGCAATACCGAACTCACCGCCCACTCCCCGATAGAAATGTACAGCACCAAATCCTCACCTTGTATTGGTTTGGCCAACAGGGGAAGATTGGCTAACACTCCTCGTAACTCCTCGAATGCCCTTTGAGCCTCCTCTGTCCATTGAAACTTCGCACTCTTCTTCAATGTTTTAAACAATGGGCCACTCCTCTCTGCCACCTTCGATATAAAACGACTCAGCCCCGCAATTCGACCAGCCAAGATTTGTACCTCCTTAACATTCGTCGGCGACTTCATCTCCATCACTGCTCGCACCTTCTCCGGATTCACCTCAATACCTCTCTTGGTCACCAAGTAACCCAAGAATTTTCCTGACTTTACCCCGAAAGAGCACTTAGTTGGGTTCAACTTCATCTCATACCTCCTTAATGTTAAGAACGTTTCCTTCAAGTCCTGCACATGATCCATCTCCTCCTTACTCTTCACTAATATATCATCCACATACACTTCCATATTCCTCCCAAGTTGTTCTTTGAAAATTTTGTGGACTAACCTCTGATACGTGGCGCCTGCGTTTTTCAAGCTGAACGGCATCACCACGTAACAGTAAGTTCCCCGACTCGTTACGAAACTCACCTGCTTTCTGTCTTCTCTCGCTAAGGGAATTTGATGATACCCCTGGGAGGCATCCATTAAGCTCAACAACTCACATCCCGCAGTCGAGTCGACTAGCTGGTCGATTCTGGACAGTAGGTATAAATCCTTCGGGCATGCTTTGTTTAGATCGCGGAAGTCAATGCACATTCTCCATTTCCCCTCCGCCTTTGACACCATCGTATTTGACAACCATTTGGGGATCTGTATCTCCTTGATATGCCCAGCTCCCAATAGCTTTTCGACCTCCTTCTCAATGATTTTGTCCATCTCCGCCCCGTGGTGTCTCCTTTTTTGTTTCACCGGCCTCATACTGAGGTCAATGTTCAAACGATGCTCGATCACCTCCGCACTTATCCCTGTCAATTCCTCCGTTGTATAAGAGAAAATATCAACAAACTCCCTAACCAGATCGATCAACTTCGACCGACTCCTCCAGATCTTTCCCAATTCTGAACTTCCTCTCGTCATATCCTTCGACCATCTGGATTTCTTCCACCTCTCCTCCCGGCTGGATAACCACCTTCTCCTTACCCTTCTCAACTCTCTGCTTGTCCTCCTTCGACCTCGACCCACCTGGTCGATTAATCTCCTCCTCCTTCGACTTGGTCTGCCTTCTCGCCAATTGTTTGTTATTGTTTACTGTTGTCTGGTAGTAGCTTCTCGAAGTAAGTTGATCCCCAGCAATCTCACCTACGTTTTCGCCCACAGGATACTTGATCGTCATGTGGTACGTGGATACGACCGCCTGGAATGCGTTCAAGCTCGTCCTCCCCATAATGATATTATAAGATGACTCGGCTCCGACTACGACGAACCTCACCATCCGCAACTTCCTTATCATTCTCGATCCTAATGCAACTGGAAGATTAATCTCACCCATCGGCATTACTTCGCCCCCATTGAATTCGTACAAGGCCGTGGCCACTGGCTTTAGCTCAATATTCAGCTCCTTGTTAATCTGCACAAAACAGTCATAAGACATCACGTCTACCGAACTCTCGGTATCAATAAACACCCTCTTCACATCAAAACCCACCACCTCTGCGGTAATCACCAGAGCGTCATTGTGTGGTAAGAGCACTCCTTCAGCATCCTCCGCTTTAAAACTTATCACCAGCATGCGAGCCGTAATCCCCACCTCCTCTCTCTTCCTCTTCATATAAATTGTCCTTCTCTTCATAGGGGCTTCGCCTCCGCGCCCTCCTTTATCTCCATCTCCCCTCGGCCTCTTTCATCGACCATCTCTACCATCCCTATCACCCCCCTCCTCATCTTTATCACTTCTCTCCTCTGAATCTTCCCGACATCTCCTCCTTCCTTTTCCCTTTGCCCTATCATGGTACACAAATTCTTTCAAATGTCCGGCTCGAATCAGCCTCTCAATCTCATCCTTCAAATGTCTGCAATTTTCTGTGGTGTGGCCGTAATCTCGATGAAAATGACAATAGATATCTGATTTGGGTCGAATCGGTCCTGTAAACCTCATCTTCGACCACGTCATATCCTCGCTCGACATCTTCTGCTCCATCGCCTCGAGCACTTCTGTCAAGTCCTTTCTCAGAGGTGTAAAACTATGGTACCTCTGTCTTTCGAACGACAAAGGCCTCCCCTGCCACCTATCATCCCTTTTCTCCCGTTTCAAATCTCGACCCTCTCTCCTGGGCGATGTTCTTTTCGGTCCACTCCTTTTGGGCGAACTCTTCCTTGGTGATCTCCCCCTTTGTGGGATCTTCTCCTTCTTTGGCTCTGGTCGAGCTGCCCCCTCCAATTTTGCAAACTCTACCTCCATCTCCTTCAGATTAATATACTTCATGCATCGCTTCAAAACATCCTCATATGATCGAGCAGGGGTCTTTGCCAGGGAGGTTCGACAAGGCCCCGCTCGAAGACTCCTTATCAATTCTCCTGCTTTCACCTCATCCGACGCTGAGTGCACCTCCAAACATGTCTGATTATATCGAGCAACATACTTCCTCAACGACTCCTTCTCTCCCTGCCTCATCGCCATCAGAGTCAAATACGTCTTCTCCTGTGCCACCACGCTCGAATATTAGTTGGTAAGCTTACTGGCAAAATCCTCAAAGTCTGCAATCGACCCAGGGGGTAACTGATGAAACCAGTCAAGTGCTCCTCCGCGCAAGGTCGATAGAAATGCCATGCAAAAAACAGAATCAGAATATCCATGTAACACAGCCATATTCTCAAAGGTCCTCACATGCCTCGATGGGTCAGATGACCCGTCATACACCAAATTAGTCTCCTTGAAATTATTCGGTAAGGGAGCAGCGAGAATCTCCCTCGAGAAAGGATGTCCTCGAGCTCTCCTCTCCGGTCTCCCCTCAACCCTGTCCTGCAACTGGCGCAACTGCTCTGCCATCCTCTTCATCGCACGATCTCTCCCGCCTCCTTCATCTCCATAACTGGACACATCCTCATCCTGGCTTCCTACTACTGTGGTCGGCGCGGTAGTGGCGTGAGATGTGTGGCTCGTGACTTGTTGCACCACCTGCGCCGCTGCCGCTATCCTCTGCATCTCCTCTCTGGTCATCGTCACCATCTGTTGACCGGGAGCTTGTGCAACGGCTTGCGGTGGTGCTGCTCCTTGCACCATCGCTCCTCCTGGTTGCGCCATCACTGGGTTTTGGGGCGGCGACGGTGGCATCGCCGCCGCAGCTGCTGCACGAGCCTCCTGGACACGAATGGAGCTGGCATCTCCCCCAGGAATTGCCATAGACGCTCCCACACCTTGAAGGACGGGTGTAAGAGTGACCGGCGTCTATGAAGGGCCAGAGAAACCCGGAGGAGGGCCTTGCCCAATCGGTCTGGTCTTCATCTAAGCGTCGTCGAACGTCGACTGCAAGTTAGTTCTGGGAATTCCGTTCGCCATAGCTGAGCTTCAAACACAACTTTTCGAACAAAAGTCCCCACAGACGGCGCCAATAATGCAAGTGTGAATGCCCTGGTCCGGTTCGGAATAGAATGATTCTCGTCCTCGCCGGTAGAACGTCGAAAACCTGCAAGTAACTCTCACACTAGGGGTTGTGTCCGGTGAAGAGCCTTCGATGCTTAAGTCAGTATGTGTATGAGTATACTAAAGTGAATAATGGAAAAATCGTCTTAAGGGAGAAAGGCTCACCCCCTTTATATAGGGGTGAGATACCTGCCCTAATAGCTGCCCGGATAAGGTGAGCTAGCTACCCAAACTGCCCGTCCGTACTCTAACACACAACGCGTATGTCAGAGGTGGCGCGAGGCGTTGGGAGCTGTTAGAGGTGGTTGTCGCTATCACCCAATAGGTTCTCGACACGTGTCCTCCTGCACATGGGATGAATATTCTTCTGAAATTCTGTTAGAGGCTCATTCACGCGCCTGTGACTAGGCCGATCTATGAAGTGGTAAGCCCACGAAGTGGTCGACCGGTCGAGGTCGACTGAACTGCTCGACCGTTCATCTGGTCGAAGGATAGATTGGTCGACTGCTTTGCTGGTCGACTAGTTAACTGCTCGATTTTCTCGACTTCCTCACGGTATGACCTCCTCGTCCGGTCAGTAGACCGGTTTAGCCTTGTGGGTATAATATCCTATATCAGAGTCGACTTTAGATAAGTCGACTCGGTAATGTCTGAACAGTTATACGATAGTATGGCTATATCACTATTATTTCCCCATGTGAAATTGTGGCCAAGCAATTGAAGTTCATGCATTCCCATGCGAGAATTAAACTCACAGAAGTCAGTGTAATCCTTGGCATTCCTTTTCGTTCCTCCTTTTTTCTCACTGCATCACAGATCTCATTCCAATCACCCCCCAGAATCCAATTGTGCCCCCAATCTCCTTAGCATCTTCTAAAAATTGCCATTGCATCATTCTCTCTCTTTTGTCAGTGCTTGCATACATGAAAGTCACCCCCTTATTGACGAATTATACACAGGCAAAACAAATAGTTTGTGAACCAAATAATAAGCTTCGACGACAAATTGGTCATCACATAAATAATGTTTGACCAATTATGTTTTATTTTGAAAACTAAAAGTTGTGTTTTAACATTCTTGTAGGATCATTTTTTACTGTACAATTTGTGTATTTTATCAATGTTTTTAGGTGCGTTTGTAAGATTAGGTTATTTCTCGATGTCTTTTGTCGCAATTTTGGATCTATTATTTAAAATTTAAAAGTATCATTTTCAAACATGAATATTTTGGTATTATGGGCCGGTCGCACAACCCAAAGATTTATAGTGGTATTTTATTTGGTACACATCTAAACAATCGTGGAAATCCCATAGTCACGAGCCCATATTGCGCGTGTGGAGCAACTTCGAGTTTTGGTCAAAAACATCAAAGCTTAAAGGTCTCCACGGCCACGTTGATGCTCAGATCTGAACAATGGCTCCCCAGTAAGAATCTTATTCAAATCCCTCATTCCTAAGTTCGAATATTTAAATCAAAACACAGAAAAAAACAAAAGGGAAATCGGCCTATGCGTTCGGACTGTGCACACGAAGATACACTACACTGGTAAAATACGTATCATACCACCCAAAATTGAAGTGTTCGAGAACGCTTCTCAGATCTGAATTCGGAAGGTTAATTTCGTTCCAGTATTCTGTGTTCTTAGAATAATCACTGCCGTCTGCTAGAGTTTCTGAAATCGCATCATGGTGTCTGATAGTAACGATTTTCAGCAAGATAATTTTACCTCTTTTTTTTATGTATTTGTATGTCTGTGTAAATAAATTGATATTATGTTTGTTTTCTTGAGCTATTATTTTCTGCCGATTTTTTTGGTAATTGTTTCTCGAGAATATTTGGTTTTGGAATTTCTGCACTGGGATAGATGAATTTGTGGTCAGATGTTTGAACACACATACCCATTAGGCCTTGTTTGCTGATGTTGTCTTTGTTTCTGATTTTGCCTTCTCTGTAAGAAAGATTCGTAGGTTGTTGTGTTGAAATGTGAAATGCATTTTAAGGTAGATAAGATGGAAACAGACTATTTCCTACACTCAAATGCGGACCGGAGTCTAGTACGTCTTTATTTTAGTTCCTCATATTTGTAGATTTTATCACCCAAAACAAAGTGTGTCTACTTTCTTATGATTATGCATTAACTACAAGAAATGAAATTAGAGTTTGAAGGATGCTTATGTGTACTAATCTTGGTGATGTTATAGTAAAGCTCGCTCATTTGATTTTTGTAGAATACGTGATGAGTTGAATTTGTGTACAACAACATTAATGGTATGCTCATATTTGATACTTGTTTGTAGTATGGAGTAGGCTATTTATCTGTTTTTGGCCTTTCCATAAACTTTTGTGAAATTATGCTACAAGCAGAATTGGTACACACAAAGCCTTGTTTTCTTTCCCCCTTCCTTATAGGTTTAAGTTAGCACACAAGCACTTATTCAAAGTATTCCTACCCGCTCGCACGTCCACTATATCGAACATGTAAGTTGGATGAGATTTGTTGCGTGCCCTTCCGTAACTATGTTTGTCCGTCCTAATTATATATTACAACGCGGTCATATTTTTTTATTCTAATTTGTGTATTGTGGAGAGCTGATGAAACATTTATGGTGTTTTGTTCTATTTGTGTTGTTAAATACCATTCTAAGGTACATTTAAAATTCACTTTACCCTCTTGTTCTTTTGGTTTTGGTCAAATACTCCATCTACTACTAATCCTCCATTTTTCATAGTTGAACAATAACTATATCAATAATGGATGAGATACGCTTAAACTATATGAAAACATAAGTTCCATTATATTTATTTTATGTATATAATGATAGAAACATTAGAAAGTTTCCCCTCCTAGTTAGAGGTTATAACAGGATGTGTTGGTACAAAAATCAGTAGAGCTTCAGTGAATTTTAAATTCAATTGTACAAATGTCTTGTCATCATGATGCCTTCAAGTTTGTAATAGATGTTTATTTTACATTTTGAATGAGGTAAATGATGTTTTAGCACATGGACTATCTGATAGAAAACTTGCTGTAGAAGAGATCAAAATGATTCTGCTACTACAGTTTATTAAACTAGAGTGATTAAATGTTGGCCAGAAAGGGGTGTTTTCTGCACTGTGAAATGCCTGAGAGTTGGAACAGTTTATTACTTTTTGTTTTGTGAGCTTCGTCCATGTGTAGGTGCAACCAGCATGTAATTCAACATTAATGGAAATGAAATTACTTGAATTTAATTTGCGTCAAATGATAGCGTTATACCAGACAAGCATTTTTGGCTGATGCTGCGGTGGGAGTAAAGATTAAGGATCCTTGATAGTAAAACATAATTTTGTCGTTATAATAATGTTAATAAGTAATAAAGAGGATGCTTCCCAAATCCCAATTATGCCAGAAAGAATTATCTTGCCAAATAGCTGATTGTCCCCTACCTTCCGTCTAATGGTAACCTGATATAAAACTGTTGGAATAATAAAAATTTGACTAGAAATAAAAGCAGCAAGAAAATAAGTATCTGGAAAGGCAAGCAATCCAAATCCAATAGTTTCTGCCCGTACATCCTTTTGAAGAAGAGTAGTTGTGTGCCCTGGGATTGGGGTTAGAATATTCAAGAATGGGCGTTGAGTACATTTCAAATTCAAGGGATGAGATGTGGTTTCTTTGCGATTACAAGAGTTTGCAAAGGTTGGGAAACACTTGTTTGGATATGGCCACCTCACGATGGATTACATGTTCTGCCCATGCTTAGGTGAAGTTATGACACATTAATCCTGATAACTATCGATATAGTTCTATTGCTATAATATAATAAAGAGATAGGAAGAAGAAGCGCGACTGCTCTCGAGAAGAATCCTCTCAAGTCTCAGCAAGAACTATGTTGCCCATTCGCCAAAATCACTATAATCTAAATTGATTATTGGATACCTTGCCGCTACTTGTAAAATCCTTTATTTATATTGAATTGTTGTTATTATATAAGGTACTAAGAAATAAAAGGCGCTAGAAAACAAATTAAATGTTTGAAGGTATCCAATAATCTCCAGAATCTGCTTATATATTCATCTTTCCGAAGTTGCCTTATTATTCCTTTTTGATACTATCACCTTGTATCATTGAGTCCCTATCATGCGGGCTACTTCGACACCAGAGGAAATCATTTTGGTTTCCGAGTGTTTATGTCCTCGTATTGTTTTATTTTACTTTTCTGGAGTCATTGAGTGATTAACTCACCCGAAACAGCCTGAGGTGGAAATTTTTCTGTCTTCCGTTTTGATTTTGCTTGTGTAAATCACTTTTACGCTCATAAATTGTTATAATGATAGCTGGTTTGAGTTCTGTTGATTTTCTTTCCACCCAATCATCAATATGCTTGTTGTAGCATTTAGTAATTTTTGTAACTAATATTAAGCCATATTTTCATGTGGATTTACCATTTTTATCCTATAGGAATTGTGGAAATCATATACATTCAGCTTTAAGTATTGAAGAATGGCAGACAGTGTGTCAAGTTTTTGGGGCCCTGTCACATCTACGCATGAGTGGTGTGAACCAAATTATGTCTACTCGTCCTACATTGCAGAATTTTTCAACACAGTTTCCATTGTTCCTGGCATCCTTTTGGCACTCATTGGTCTTCTGAATTCATTGAGACAGCATTTTGAGAAAAGGTTTAGCGTCCTTCACATATCAAATGTGATACTTGCTATTGGCAGCATGCTATATCATGCTACACTGCAGCGGCTGTAAGTTTATTGACGTCCGTTTCCATTTATGCCTTTCTTCATGTTAAACATTTATAATTACTTATCAGAGATTATCCTCATCTGTTATAGTTCCAATCCTTTGGTGCTATAAGAAGTAGTCATGAAATTAGAAAAATCACAATGAATGCTTAAATAATCAGGGTAGCCTGTCTTAATTAATATTTTCTAATGTGTCTTGACTCTTGAGAAATTAGACTATCCTTATCCCCAACCCAACCCAACCCAACCTAATAATTAAAAATGATTTTTCTCTCCACCTACACAACCCAACCTTACAACCAAATTTATCTTTATCCTCAACCCAACTCAACCTAAATATAATATTTATTTTAATTTATCTAAAAAATGCAATTGTGTTCCAAAGTATGGTCTCTATTTGTAGAAAATGAAAAAAATACGAATTTTGGTGATTTTTATTTTTTATTTTTAATATAAATTACTCTCTAAAAATATAAATTAAGTTTTATCTTATTTAAAAAATACACTTGTCCAATAAAATTTGGACAAGTGTCCCATAATCATCCCACAACCGGTTGTGACCCTAGGT
>CACSLK010031655.1:7721989-7732228 GCA_902706635.1 Striga hermonthica | reverse complement strand
TTTTCATTGGGTTTGCTGTCTCTCCCGATTCGAAAGATGTTCTGTGTAAATGATAGATGGGAGTAATTTTTGTGGGGTGGTTGTTTAATTTTGACTGGATAATATGCGTTTTGGTGGTGTACTATATATTAATTTATATATATACTGCCACTGGAATATTTACATGAACTTAGGTTTAGTCATTTTGAATTTGCCTAACGTCTAATTTTAGTTTTGGACACCGCAGCCCTTTTTTCCTTTTAGCATTGTTTTTCAACTCGGACTGCCCGGCGGGTCGACCCGGGACCCGGCCGATCGGAGTTGGAATTAGTTCGGGTGGACTATTTGGACCGGGTAACAATGAACGCGGTCAAATCTGCCAACTCGGCCTTCACCTTGTCGACCCGGGTCATTGACTCGGGTGGGTCAACATGGTTGTCCCAGTTCCTTTATATTTTTTATTTTTTTAAAATAATTTATTTAAAAAAATAAAACTATGTAAATTTAGTGATATAGTAAATATTTATTGTGTGATACATTTGTTTTTTGATGTACAAATTTTATGTACAAAACATTTATTTTTATTACTTATATGTATATTTATATGTCAAAAATACAATATATATAATTTTAAAAATTTTAGAATTAATTATCCGGTTCAACAATTGACCCGTTGACCCGATGACTCGGAGACCTGTTCGGGTCGATTTTTGGGCAGAATTTAAAAACTATGCCTTTTAGTTATTAATATAATTTATTACATTTGATGACACATGTTTAAGTGTTTCTGTTTATGGTGTGCACAATTGGACTAAAACCGAAAAAACCGATCAAAATTTTCTGAACTGAAAATTTTGGTTCGGTTTTTATGCGATTCGGTCGGTTTTCGGCTTTCAGTTATAATTTTTTGGTTATTTCAGTCGATTTTAGTTTTCAGTTTATAATTTTTCGATTATTTTAGTCGGTTTTCAGTTTAATTTTTCGGTTATTTCGGTTGGTTTCAGTTTCGGACAAAATGTCCCAAATAACCGAACGATCGAATAATATATATATATATATAATATATATATATATATATTAAAATGTATAGTTCAGTCGAGTTGATCAAACTGACAAAGAAGTTTGGTCAGTTAATGTTCAGTTTAAATTTATAATTCGGTCAATTTCGGTTATTGGCATAATGTGTTCTATTATTTCCGTTTTCCTAATTCGGTTCGATCAACCAACCGATGCACACCCCTATTTTTTTCCCAAACGATAGATGATCTCATTCCATTCAACTAAAAAACTTAGGGTAAATTGCACCAAACAACCTTATATTATAATTCCGGTTTGGTTTTTATGTATCGATCAAAATTTTCTGAACTGAAAATTTCGATTCGGTCTTTATGCGACTCGGTTGATTTTCGGCTTTCAGTTTATAATTTTTCGGTTATTTCGGTCGATTTCGGTTTTCAGTTTATAATTTTTCGATTATTTTAGTCGGTTTTCAGTTTAATTTTTCGGTTATTTCGGTTGGTTTCAGTTTCGAACAAAATGTCCGAAATAACCGAACGATCGAATAATATATATATATATATATATATATATATATATATATATTAAAATGTATAGTTCAGTCGGTTTGACCAAACTGACCAAGAAGTTTGGTCAGTTAATGTTCAGTTTAAATTTATAATTCGGTCAATTTCGGTTACTGACATAATATGTTCTGTTATTTCAATTTTCCTAATTCGGTTCGATCAACCGACCGATGCACACCCCTAATTTTTTCCCAAACGATAGATGATCTCATTCCATTCAACTAAAAAAAAAAATTAGGGTAAATTGCACCAAACCCCCCTATATTATACTAAATCTGCGTGTTTAAAAAATGTGTCAAACCCCCTTGTAATGTAGTTTTGCATGCGCGAAATCCCATAAACTGTCTAAGATGACGGAAGCGGCGTGCACGCGCGTGTTGTGCGACTTTTTCTTCTTTTTTTTCACCCCAAAAGCTGCGGAATTACTTTTTTACCCTTAAAATCAGCCATTTAAATTCAAGTCTTCTTCCCCAAATTCACACCTAAAATCGCACAGCCCTAATTTCACCATTGAAGAAGAATTACAGCAAAAAGAATACATGTATCAAACACTTATCACTGGACTAATTCAATCAACATTCACAATTGTTATTCCATTATTAACATAGTTTAATGATGCCCCCAAAAGAAACACCTTTTATTTTATTTTCTCTTAAATTTAATGTCTATATGGTTTAACAGAACTACCAGCCAAACAGCCAAACAGGATAAATTTTCAATAGATCTCATATTTTCAATAGAAATGGACATCACCTGGGGCCTAACTGTATTACGAATAGTATACATAAATTTTACATCTTTACCGTTTTCTTTGAAATCTACGGCAAGAACATCAATAGTGAAAGCAACGCTAACCACGGAATTTTATAAAACCCAAACAATGATAACAATCTAACTAACCCCACCAACCAACTTAGAAAAAACCCTCCAAAGATAACACTAGAAAGAATCATTAAAAAAAATAGACAAAAAGATCTGAGCTTTTTCACTGGGTCATGAATCAGAACAATATAACCAAGAAAATGGATCTAAGTAGATGACTAACCTCAAAAGTTACAAATTTTCATTACAAGGATAAAGAAGATAAAATTTTCCAAAAGATCTGAGCTTTTTCACTAGAATATCGAAAATTACTCCTCCAATCGATTCCAACATTGAAGAAAAGAAGAACTTTGTTATGCGCCATCGATCCTTCTACAAATTAATAGCTGAAAATCGGCAACTTTTTTTGGAGAATCGGGGTGCATAAATTGGGATTTTTTTTGGAGAATCAGGGAGAGAGAGAGAAGAGAGAGAGAGAGAGAGAGAGAGAGAGAGAGAGAGAGAGAGAATTTGAAAAGTTAGAAATGATTTTTGTTTCAGATGGGTTTGACCTTTCAAGTGACAAGGGCATAACGAGATGTTCACAAAAATGTAACGGTGTTAGCAACTAGGCATAAGTTGGGGAGCGTATGTTGGCCAAACTACATTACAAGAGGGTTTGACGCATTTTTCAAATTAGAGGGGGATAACGCGCAGATTTAGTATAATACAGGGGGTTTGGTGCAATTTACCCAAAAAACTTATACAATGTTCTTACAATAGAAATCCCAACATACATAAACTACTGCCGGTAATGGGAGAACCACTTGAAGTGGCCTAGAAACCGAAAATCAAACAAAGAGAAAAGGAAGGGATAAGGCAGTTAAAACACAACTGAGACCCTTACCCTTATGATACCAAATTAAAGAAACCAAACTAGACCAGAAGCTAAAAAGCTATAATAAAGACTGAAAACAATACATCCTTTAAGAGGTGTTGTGGCCTGCTCTATTTGCTTCCAAGTAATCTCTCCAATCTTGTACTGCTGCTTTAACTATGGTGATTGCAGGACTTTTGATTCTTTCAAACACCCATAAATTCCTACAATTCCATAACCACCAGAGTATATATGTTGAAAGTTATAGCCTTGCCTATGATGTGTCATCTCTATTTAACTTGCACACTTGCCACCACTAGGCCTTAAAATTCTCAGACTCTTAGGGCCTTCCCAGTGTACTGGAGCTAGCTTCCACACCTGTTGAGCTTGGATGCATTGAAAAAAGATGTGTTCTATTGACTCTTCAGCTTCTCCACAAACAGGGCAAATCACATCTACCTCCATTCCTCTGATTCTTAAATTCAAATTGACAGGTAAGGCACCAGACAAGCGTTTCCATAAAAAATGTTTTACCTTACCCATTACTTTGAGCTTCTATGTCTTGGTTCTAGCTTTGATTTCATGTATTCTATCACAGCTTCCTTCAGGTTGATCTATCTGTAAGGCCTTTTCTGTAATGAAATGAGCATAAGTAGATTTAACAGAAAAGATACCTTTGTTATTGAGCTTTCAAATCCATCTGTCAGAATGGTTGGGATTAATGGTATTAATGCTAAGTATAGCTTCACTTATCTCTGGAGGAAACATGCTCCTCACTTTATGGATGTCCCAGTGGCAGCCATCAGTGGACATAAGATCTCTTACCCAGGTGATTCCTTTCTCAATACCTTATAAAGTGGCACAAGTTGGCCAATGTGATTAGGGATCCAGTGCTGGTCCCAGATTCTTGTGTTGTTTCCACTCCTAATCTCCACTTGCATCCACTTCCCACAAACTTCAAGTACATTTAGCCAGATGCTCCAAAGCCATGAGGCATTTTGCTGTCTGTGTGCTTCAAAGATAGAAGAATTTGGAAAGTATTTGGCTTTTAGTACTCTACAAATCAGAGTGTGAGGTTGTGTCACCAACCTCCATGTTGGCTTGGCTATAAGTGCAGTGTTGAACAGTTGTATATCTTGAAAGCCCATTCCCCCCATGCTTTTTATTCAATGTTAATTTGTCCCATAAAATCCAGTGAATACCTTTCTGCAGATCAGTTCCTTTACTCCACCAGAAATGGCTGCATGTGCTTGTTATCTCTTTGCATAGCCCTACTGGTAGAACAAAACATGACATGGCAAAGATAGGTAAAGAATTAATGACAACTTTAATTAAAATTTCTTTACCTGCAGTAGTTAGCCACTTATTTTTCCAGCTTTGTATTCTTTTCTTCACCACAACAAGAATATATTCAAATGACTCCGTTTTTGATCTGCTAATGCCTAGGGGCAGGCCTAGGTACCTTGTTGATGTGTGAACTTGGATCCCAGTTAATATCTGACAGCATTTATCTTGCACATCTCTGGGAGTATTTTTGCTGAAAAATATAGTGGATTTAGCCCAATTGACATTGTTATCATCCGACTTGGTAAATCACATTATTCGTACAAAATCATTTCCTCGACGGATCACTAATGACGCTAGTCCAACTTTTCTTACTCCAGTTCTATCTTAGACCGAGTTCCGAATTGATCAACGGACTTTCCACCTACAAAACCAAGGTCATTAGAAACCGAAGTCAAAATAGCATGAGGTCACCAAAACCCAAGCAGGTGACAAGACGCCTACACGACATGCCCCTACACCACAAATCATGTCATCATTTCCTGTGGGCCCAGCTGACCCGACCGCCCTTCAAAAAGCTACTTTACAAAAAGGTTGTCGTACATTCCTCGGGGTTAGAGCCCAAAAAGATACTATAAATAGAAGATTCTTATTCTTGTACAAGGAGCGAAAAAAACTATGAACATTCATATATAAAAACACACCTGACCACCTTTCACCTCGGTTCACCTCGGACCGAGGCCATTGTTCTTGTGATCAATGCATGCTTTACGTTCATATCAATTTAAACACCTTGCTAATATAATATAAAAGCGTTGTTAAGAATCACACAACAACAGTTTGGCGCTAGAGGAAGTGCCTCATAAGATATTTGAGGTTAATCTTCGACCAGTTCTCAGTCAGCTGCATCTTTTATGGTAACTATGTCCCAATCAGATCATCATGGTCATACATCGAGAGACGACCATAGTCGTAGCGCTGCAAAATCGACCAGACGTCTCACGACTGTGCCAAATGTGCCCGACTATGCTACTTTGTTTCAGAATCCAGAATTTGCGCGAAGTTTTGCCATCTTGATGGCTCAAACTATTCCCGGAATGTCAACAACCGTTCTGGGGCAGTCTGTTATCCCAACTACGCCTGCGAACCTGCGAATCTCGTCGGCACGTTGAGGCGGCGGTGAAGCTACATAACATGAAACATCTCAACCTCATAGTCGAGCTTCGCAACCGACCAAGAAAGAGTGGCTCGCCATACCGAAGATACTCGCAATCCTCTTGTAATTCCTTGTGAAGAAACCGCTGAAAGCTAGTCTGAACAACCCCGACGATCTTCACCACATGTACAACCTCAGGCCCATTCTCATCCGACACGGACAGATATCCATCAACAGATAGAAAGAAATCGCTCGGCTCGACAAGAATCTTCCGAATTAGAAGCGTTACGGCGGAAAACTGATGAATTAGAAAGCCGACAAAGAGTACAAGAAGGCACCCTTCGTCGAGCATCTACTTCGGCACAAGTGTATTTGGAGGCTGACACTCCTCTGGCACCTGAACTCACCTCGCAGCCGGTACCTGGAAAAGTTAAGGTTCCGCAAATCGGATTATATGACGGGACATCGGATCCCGATTCTCATCTCGATCATTATACCTCGTGGATGGATCTCCATGGAGCGTCGGATGTACTCCGATGCAGTATGTTTTCTATTACTCTGGGCCCCGCGCTAAAAAATGGTACCACTCCTTACCTCTTCATTCTATTTGGAAGTGGCAACAATAAAGGTCGTCATTTCGATCTCACTTTATTGGGGCCCAAGTATGTTTAATTCCGAAAGAATCCCTCGCTAACATAACCCAGAAAAATGATGAGAGCGTCAAAGACTACATAGCTCGATTCAATGACCGAGTTCAAATCATGGAACCTTGCCACCCTGAAACCTTGCTTGTCTTGGCAATTGCCAGATTGAAACCTAATTCCATATTCCGCTGGACATTATGCCAAAATAAGCCCAATACTTTCCAAGAATTTCTGTCCTGAACTAAACAACATATTATCGCCGAAGAAGCAATGTTTGTTCCCAACTTTAACTTTACTCCGAAACAATTTAAGTCGGGGGCGGACGATAAAAAGAAGAACAAGTCTTTCAATGGGAAACAAAGTAAGTCTCAATTTGGAGGTTTTCCCAGAGGAGACACCAATGATCCTGAAGTAATGGCGGCCCGAAAGCAATTTGCTAACGATGTGAAATCAGGATATCAAACTATTTACTCAGCTAGGGCCGCTACGATCTATGAAGAGATTAAAGGGAAAGGCAATCTGCCAGAACCAAAACTAATTTGGATACCTAAGGATAAATTGGACAAATCGAGATATTGTGATTACCACAAGTCACCTGGGTATAATACCGATGAGTGCCTGAGTTTGTTAGCTGCCCTGCTAAGACTAATTGGTCATCCTCAACTCCGAAAATTTTATCGAAATTCCGATATCTGAAAACCAGGACCAGGACATCAGGTCGAGTCGTATGATGATGACGAGGATGACAACCGAGGTGTTATACCAAAAAGAATCCGACAAGGGGAAAAAGAAGTGTTTGCATTCACCTCGGTACATCCAACACCGACTTGACCATTAACTCTCGAAGACCTAAGAGAAATCGATCCCCGATTCCAAAACGAGTCACAATTCATCGAGTGAACACCAACAATTCAAGAGTCATTTCATCTCGTCGTCAAATCAAAGCCTACCCTCAACAGGCCTACAATTCAGGTAAACAAATTTTCACTACCGACTTACGAGATGTGATTAATTACACCACTCATGCGTAGATGTGACAGGGCCCCAAAAATTTTCGTCTCGACTGTCACATTAGGCCTTGTAACGATCAAATACAAGGATTCAATGGGAGTATCTCCAGACCCATTGGTGAGATCACTTTGCCTTCTGATTCGGTGTACCTGAACATGCGACAAAACTTATCATGAAAACCTTCAAAGTCCTCGACATAAATAACGAATATAATGCTATCATCGGAAGGACTGCCTTATACAAGCTCCGAGCCGCTGTATCTATTTTCCATTATGCGCTTAAATTTCCTACGACGCACGGAAAAGGTTCCCATTACGGTGATCGAAGAGAAGCTCGGGAACTCATCATTCTCATACCATCTGTCAGTATTCAGTCAACCACTTTGGTTGATAATGAAGTTTCGCAAACATCAGCCTCCTCGACAAATATTGATTCTGTGGCTCCAAATTCTAAGTCCGAGATACCTATCACCTCGGATCATCAGGAATAAGACAAAGGAAGACGACATGGGAAGGAGCCGATCTAAGAAGAGGATGAATTAGATCCTCAGACTCAATTTAAAGAGAAAAGCCGAAATGATTGGGCCAAACCCGGAGAATAGATAGAATTGATTTACGTTGACGAACCGACGTGCCAAAAATCATTACGTATTGTAAGTTACTTCCAGGAGCCCGTCCGATCTGAACTTATTACATTTCTTAAAAACAATCCCGACGTCTTTGCGTGGAAACACGAAGATATGAAGGGAATTGACCCTGGTATTGCTAGTCACAAGCTGAATCTTGATCGAACCATTAAACCCGTTGTTCAGAAACAAAGAAAACTGGGGCCAAATCGTCAAAAGGCCCTGGTAGAGGAAGTCAAAAAGCTCTTTGACAACAAGTTCATAAAGGAGGCCAAATACCCGAACTCGGTGTCCAACCCCGTTCTTGTTAAGAAGAACAATGGCTTGTGGCAATTGTGCATAGACTTCTCGGATTTAAATAAGGCCTGCCCAAAGGATAGCTACCCATTTCCTCACATAGACTATATCGTTGATGCCACCTCGGGCCATGAGTTGATGAGCTTCATGGATGCCTACTCGGGCTACAATCAAATTCCCATGGATCCCGAAGATTCTGAACACACTTATTTCTATTCAACCTGAGGTCTTTATTGTTACACCATGATGCCCTTCGGAATGGAAAATGCCGGAGCCACTTATCAGTGTCTGGTTAATAAAATGTTTGCTAATTTAATTGGTCACACCATGGAAGTTTACGTTGATGATATGCTTGTCAAGTCGGTGAACTCATCAGATCATGTTACACATCTTCAAGAGATGTTCAATATTCTTCGTGATTACTCCATGGTCTTAAATACTAAGAAATGCACTTTCGGAGTCGGGTTCGGGAAATTCCTCGGATACATGGTTAGTCAAGAAGGGAAAATGTTTTGAGTGGACCGAAGAATGTCAAAAAGCTCTCCTCAGTATCAAGGAAACTGTCGCATGCCCACCGACTTTGCAAAAGTAAGGCGAATATGATTTGAGCAAATACGATCCCATTCTACGAGAAAATATGCAAACTACAGGCGAAGTTAATTGATAAAGTGCGTAAAATTATGTGATAAAATAGGCTTCGAATATGTAGAGAATTGTGTGAACAGTTTCGTCAGTCGCGGACTGGCATGGCGTGGGACTCGCGTGCGGGTGAACGAGGTCGCTGGGCATGTGTACTCACGTCCTGGGGGTATTTTTCGCATAAATCATTGGACGTTGGAGCAGTAATTTTGTCTCTTCTGCTGATGGCTCCTGGAAATATAATTTTGCTGAAGCGTCACAGAGAGCATCACTACATAAACAAATTATTGTTTTTGAAGACTTGGCTTGCAGAGAAGTTTGTGGTATGTGATTACCTTGACGGTGTTGGATCTGTGAAAATCTCGTTATGTACAAGTTACGAATCGAATAATCAATAGTAAACCTATGCGCAACGATTGTAAAGGTTTAGAGTTGAAAACTTACGGCTTAAAATTACAGACTCTGAGAAGTTGTAGATTTTCAGTGATGAAGTTCGTTCGATTTTTCACTTGACGAAAATAGCCTCATTCAGATGTCTCGGGGTCGACAGAAAAACGTGGCGCAGTTGCAGCTGGTCTCGCGTACGTCGAGTCACGGTCGAGAGGGATTATCACGGGTTGTTGGCGTGCGGGGACTCCATAGTACAGGTCGCAGTCACCAGGGAATGCGCACGAGAAACCTTGCAGGTCGCAGACGATCAAGACGGGTCACTACTGCGTCGAGCCATGCGCGGTGATCGCTGGGATTGCGTCTCTTATGGTCATTTGTAGTGGACTGGACACGTGCGGTGGCTCGCGAACGGTCTCCGGAAAGGCCTGGTCGTGATTGGTGTCGCTGGGGTCTCGGTTACCTCGGAAAATTATGCTATATGACTCGACACCTCTCATATTGTCTCAGTGGAGCAACAAATCTCGAAGATAAAGCTCGTTGAAAACTAGGGTCAGTCGATCGCGTGAGGCGTGCGGTTATGTGTGTGTCCAATCCCAAGAGCTTAATGGTGTATTTATAGAGCAGGGGCCCTGAGGAGGTGATGATGTAAGCTTCTTAAGTATAGAGTCTAATTGTGGACCATGCCCACTCTACTCAATAACTTAAATAATGTATCGGTCCATTAACGAAATATTATTGTGCTCCCTCATCATCCCCGAATTATTTTCAAGACTCCAATAATAACTACCTGAATTACCTCTCGCGGTTTAAAATATAATGTCCATCAATTAATTCGATTACTGACAATCAAGAATTAATCGACATCTTGAACCGAAACTAGTACCTCTCAAATCTTTATTATTATGTCAGAACTTAATCCACCTGCAGGGTTTAACATAATTATCCTTCATGAG
>CACSLK010031655.1:7670693-7683303 GCA_902706635.1 Striga hermonthica | reverse complement strand
TTCGATAAAGTTCAATACTGTGCATGTTGTTTGACGTTCCTAACAGAACCCAACATGATGTTTATATAGGTCGTGTAAAAATCATGATTTAATTCCAACTGTAGCTATTTCTAATAATTATTTTGATTTCTGGGCTGAATCTTATAAATTGCATAATAAATCGTGTTGTACTCCAATTTGGCTAAATTTTTAATATGTTGTTCCTCTATCATATTTAGGTGTTGTGTATAAATTTCATAATATTTGGGCTTCAATTGCTAGGTTAAATTATTATATGTAGTATTCTGTTGAACCTTGTTTTAATTTTGTAAAATTGACATGTTGTTGTAAATTGCTGAAAATTTGTGTGCATACTCTTTTTATGTTGTAATACTGGGAATAAAAGTTTCAGAATTTAATTTGTTCATTATGATAGGTTTTTAATTATAATGAATTTTCTGCTGAATATTGTCAGAATTTTCATAATTCGAGTGTTTAATGTTTGAAGCTGGAATTTTTATATGTTGATCCTTACATGCTGTAGTTGCTTGAGTAAAAATTTAAAGTGTTAAATCGTTCATTAGGTCAGGCTTTGAATTTGTGCTCGTTTTTGCTGATAATTTGTTTTAATTTTATAAAATTGGACATTTTGTGTTAAGGGCTGAAATTTGGTGGTTTTGCTAAGTCCAATGAGGTGGATTTTATGTTAAAATTTCAGAACCTAGCTCATTCATTTGTCTGACCAACTTCAATTGGTGTGTTTGCCATAATTAGTTTCGAGTCGAGTCCAAGTGTTCCAAAGTCCACAGAACTCCACGAACGACTTAGTTGAATCATGTTCGACTAAATATGATTTTTGTGCTTCTTCTAAGGTCAATATAAGATATTGAGTGTGGTATCTTGACTTGTTGTAGGTGCTTGACGAGTCGAGCTCGCCGCCTACCCCCTTTACTGTTTGTGTTTAGCACTCGCTTTCGACCAAGTGGGTTTACTTATAAAATTTGCTATGCCATATGTGTTTCCTTTGTTGAGTCTGTATGAGTGTGAAATATGTAGCCTACCGATATGAGTTGTTACGGCCGTCGGTACGGTTGTCCCCGTCAAGTTACGGTACGGTTGCCCTTGCGAGGGAAGTCTCCTTAAGTCCTGATATGGTCGTGACCCTTGTGAGGTACATAAGCCCATGTGGAAGGCCATGTCTGTTACAGTGGCACGTACTCCCGCCTTTTGGTAATGAATCCCCGTTCTGCGGCTAGCGATAGATGTGCACAGGAGTAAGGTTATTTGTTGTGATAGGAGATGAGACATATTGTTGTTATTATTTTGTATTCATGTTGCGATCATACCATCTTAACATGTTATTATTGTATATGTACATAGTGGTGAGCACTACGTTTCATTTTGTGCTCACTTCCACCTACTCTTCACGGATGCAGGTTAAGCAGTTACCAGGTGACGAGGGAAGACGAGTGTGACAGTTATTTGAATATGTTTATTTATGCTTCCGCTTTTGAATAAATGCTTTGGTCTTTATGAACCTTGTTTTGGTTGAGACATAATTAAACGTCTTTTAAACTCATGTTATTGAGAATATTGGATTTTGAATATTTTGATGAACCTGTTTTGGTTATCATGTTGCCTTGTTTATTCATGTTGTTGTGTTTGAGCTGAATAACTTGTGAGTTATGTTGAAAATCAAGTTAATGAAAATCATGTGAAAACCGGGTAATGAATGCTCGTGCGACCAGATATGACTTGGTCGATGTTAAGTGTTGAAATAACGCCCATGTTTTTGAAAATAAGTTCGAAAAATTATTTACTGATTTTTGGAAAGTCTGGAATTTCTTTAAAATCAAGTGGGGTGTTACACAAGCAATCCCGTCGTTAGAGTTTATGCAGCCCCTTTCCGCGGCTAATGATAGATGTGTACACATGAGTGGGGTTATTGGTGTGTTGTTGATAGGAGATGAGACATGATGATATTGTTTTATGTTCATGTTGCGACCATACCATCTCAACATTATATATTGTTTATGTGCATAGTGTGAGCACTACGGGTTCCTTTTGTGCTCACTCCCACCTGTTTCTTCACGGATGCAGGTTAAACAGGTGTCGAGCGTGAGGGGAAAAAGACGAGTGGGTGGTCATTTACTAATGCTTTTGTTTCCTCATTTTTATGAACCTTGTTTGGTTATTAGACGTATTGAGACCATTTAAAAACTTATGTTTTTGAATTGTTGGGTTGAAATATTTTGGTAGACCTATGTGGTTATGTTATTTTCGATTATTCATGTTGTTATGTTTTAGCTGAATATCATGGAATATGTTGTGAATCGGGTTAATGAAAATCATGTGAAAACCGAATAATGAATCCTTGTGGGTCCAGATAAGACTTGAACTATGTAAATGTGAATAATGCCCATGGTTTCGAAAATGATTTCGAAAAATGTTTTACTGTTTTTGGAAAGTCTGAAATTTCTTTAAAATCAAAGTGGAGCGTTACACAAATACTGCATAATTATTAATTTTTTAATAATCTCATATAAATATGACAATATATTTTAGGGCAATGCTATATGTACACCCCCTTTTAATAAATTACACAAAGAAAATTGCTATATGTACACCCCTTTTTTACACTTGAGGGGTGTACATATAGACACCCCCTATATTTTAATGTGTACCTCTACACACAATATTGTGCAATATACTCATCAATGTTGTCCATTTTTAAAATTTTATTAAATTACAAATTTGACCAATAAGAATTGTAATATAATTGAAAATTCTTAATTTGCAGACAAGTCCTTTAAAATTGTCTAATTTTCAAACTCAAACCCCCAACTTCCAAACCCTCCAACACTTCCATCTCCCGTCATTCACCAAAAAACCCCCTGCCGCAGCTACTCACGTCACGATCGTCGACACGGGATGATGACCACCGCGTCGATCCCGACGGCGGCGGCCTGACTGGGATGCAAAACGGGATTTCTCATCCACCCCTCAGTTTTTGTGGCGGCATTCATCGAGTGCAGGGACTTGGTGATTGTGAGCAAGATCCGTTACTAAAGTTTGACGTCGGTCAGAGGTCATCAAACCTGACCGGCGGAGGAACCGTGGTCGACGCCAGAAGGAATTGTAGATATGGAGCCTGATTGGGTGGCGAGGAGAGGGCTTCAGTGTGAGATAGATAGACAAATTGGGCGAGAGCGGCAACGAGAGGCAGCGGGCGATGGCGGTAGCGGATGGCGGCGGCGGGCGGCGGGCGGCGGATGGCGGCAGTGACGGTAGCTACAGAATGACGGAATGTGCGAGTGTGAGAGATAAAAGCGTGGTTAATTAGGAGGGTGAGGTGATGATGGGGCACACGTATTGTTGTGGATGAGTGTGATAGTTAATTAGTAGTTTGCCCTAATTTAGTGGTCAAATATTTACATTACCACAAAATGTACATTTATTTATGAGTTTGTCATCGCATGTTTGACTGTTAATTTAAATTTTGACTTGATTAAGACCACTGATGTGTTGTATCTAATGGTCCAGATTCATTCTCATTTCTGTCATTGTACTCCTTTCTCATTTGAGCGCATTTATATATATACTAGTACAATATTTGTATACTACACGGGTGTTGAATTAAAAAATATTTAATAATAAAGTAAAATCCTAAATAAAGATTTTTTTAAAAAAAATTAAATTTCAAGTTCTGTAAACTACATAATTAGTTTAATTTTAAATAATAATTGTAAGTTATAATTGAGCATGATATTTCTTAATTACATCATGCTACGTGAGGTTTTGAGACGCGATAAATACAAATTTTCACCTTATATTATAATAAATTGCATATCACTATTATTCCATATTATATGATCCATATATAAAAAATATATGACTAAAAAATAGACAATATATGACCACTTAAACAGCAAGACAACGGTATAATTATACCTAAATATTCTTACATATGCATTTACGTCGTATAATTGTTGGGTTATATACAATAGTAACTAAGACTTTTTGTAACGCCCAAAATATTATTTACTATTTATGGAGCTCAATTTTATTTCCATAAATAGTCAGTTTTCTTATTTGATGCATTTATTACTATTATTTGCATTAAATTAAGTAATTATTTTAAAGTCTAAGTCATAGAGAATTTATTCGATTTTTAATTACAAATCAGATTTATTTAGCCCAAGTATCACTTTTATTTTTAAGGTAAAACTGAGCCTTGGAATAATTAGAAATTTCATTAAGTTGGGCAGAAGCCCAATAAACGATCGAGTCCATTTTATCCGACCCATTTTATTATTTTAAATCTGCCATGTAACACCCCGCCTACTTATTTTTTTTAAAAAAAAATAAAATCAGAGTAAAATTTTTGCTTTTTATTTTTGAAAAACTCTTTAACTTTATTTTCGAAAATACTCATGCTGACTCGCGGGATGCTACTAACTTATCTCTTTCTCATGCAGATGTAAATAAATACATGCAACCTAATCAAATCCATTATATAAAGGTAACACGGAGATAGAGGAATTATACATGCATACGTCTGAAGTCTCATGTAATAACAAGCTAGTTTTGAAAATGCGGAAGCTAAAACATACTGAATGCACGCATAATAATAATAATGCATGTTCATATGAATGACATGTAAATGCGTTACAAAAGGTATGACTCATGACCACGCGCCGCTCCGTCACCTGAAAAACGTAATGGGGGCGTGAGCAAAACCACTATACTCCATAAAGGCCAGTACTGAATTAAACAGCATCATTAACAATAATAATCATGACTTGAGTATATAAGTACTGAACTGAACTGGAACTGTAACTCGTCACCTAGTGGTCATAAAGACCCTTGGCTTAAAGCCGCTAAATCATGTGCACACTCAGGGGGATCATTAAGGCCCGTTAAGGCCTCCCTCTGAACCACGAGGGATCATAAGGCCCGCCACGACCTCCCTCAATGGTGAACTAACTATTTCTCATACATACCTCGGACATGGTACGAAAATTAAAGACGATGTATAACTAGTACATGACCCCCACCTGATAAGCTGCTACTGCTAGGCTAGTGCTGGATGACTGGTAGATGTCCGAGGCTCGTCTCTCCTTAAGCTACATAAATATTTGAGCAGAATGTACTAAGTACTAAGCTCAAACTAAAAACTTGATTCTTATTATTATCTGGTCTTACTAGGTTCGCTCGCTCGATTATAAAATCATTTAGTCTCGATTTAGAGGATTTATGAGCTACTCTAGAAAAATTACTGAGGCTTTCTAGAGTTTTCTGAAATATTTTTAAGTCTGGTCTGTTTATATGATTTATCTGATTTAGTCTATCTGACTGATCTGATTTATCTGATATGGCTTATCAGACTGATATGATTTTATCTGAACTAGCTTATATTGATCTGACTTATCTGACTGGGTTCGGAAGGATACTGAATCTCGGTTCACGCTCAAATTAGTATTCCGAACTGATACTCTCAAATCGTTGAGACTATCCGGATTGATTCGGCTGAACTGGATCGGCGGCTCAATCTGAACCGGTCGGTTACTCTCCGACTGGGTACACATCAGTTTAACCGTGGTCCGAGTACATACGCACGGACACGGCATTAGCCGACGCACAACTATTCTACTCGGATCTAGAGCGGGCCGACTGGGAAAATGCCGAACTAGGGTTCTCTACTCAACTGGCTACCTAACTCGGTTCAAGCCAAAACTCAAACCCTAAGTTCAACATGATTTCTAGTGATTTTAGGCCCAACAACTGTAGCTAAATTCTCAATTGGATAATGTCTAGTTTTTTTTTTTTTATCAAAAGCAGCTAAAGTCCAGAATTTTTAAGCATACCAAATAGTCTCCAAAAATTACGAAATTTTAACCACATGATACTCAGCATTTATAAGTTTTTCTTATAAAATTTCGTCGCATTTCAAGGTCTTTAACATATTTATCAAAAATTGGGCATTTTGGCTACACATTCAAAAATCTGGTTAACATACAAACGGGCACCAAAAATCACCAAATTAAAACCTAGGCCTCAAGTACGGAATTTATCACGCTAGTTTCGCATTTTTTCGGGCATCACACAATATTTAATGAATTTAATGCTATTTAAGCCGATAAATTCACCATAATTCACATAATGCTCAAAATCACCTCCCGATAATTTTAAAATTCATCTAAATACTCGAATAAGCACATTGAGTCAGAGAAGCTAAAGTACCTCTTGAAGAGTTCGAATCGAAAATCAGAAAAACTGGAAGAGCTTAGGAAAATAGATCGGCTACGGATCGGGCCGAGTCTTGCACGAATCTACTCGGATCTAAGGTTGCTTTGATGCAAGGGATGCGTATCTGAGGTGAGGAGTCTCTGATGTGCTCGTAGGACATCAGGACGAGCTGAAAACGGGCTGGTCGGCACGTGAACCGAGGTTGTTGCTCGGACTCGCGCGTGGAGGAGCTGTTGGCTCGATTTTGGGTCGCGCGTGTACGGACTGAAGGTGGCTCGTCGAAAAAATGAAGCTGGCCACGAAAGGCTGTGACTGCGACATGAAAGCGATGAGGATCTTCGAACAGCATGAACAAGAGGTGCCCGCCGGAGGTGGTGCGGATCTCGTCGGGGCGAGCTGGAAGAAGGTCGCTGGGCGCGATGGTGAGCTGGTCGGAGTTGGTTCGACGTGGAGGCCACAATTTATTAATATGTGGACGTGCTTCGAGCTTCTTGCCAATGGAGAGGAGATGGTTTCGCTGGGAAAAACGAAGGTGGTGGTGGCGAGCTCAGACCTGCGGTGGTTTGGCTGAGCTACGAGTGTGCTAGGGTTTCGAACTTCGCCGGTGTGAAGGTGGTCATCGGCGTGGTGGACGGTGGCGGCTCACTGGATTTATTGAAGGAAAGACTATGGAGGTTGAAGATGGATAGGGTTATTGAGCTTGGTGAAGGAGATGATGATGTTTTAAGAGGATAAGGTTCTCTCTCTTTGTGTAGTCAACATGAGCTAAGGGAAATGAGGGTGTGAGCTAAGAGATATGATGTGTTATTTATAAATGGGTACTGAACTAGGTTTTTCTCTTCTCGGACTTAAAAAAAGGGCCTAGTCAATTTGGGCTCGATATTTAAGATCGTCTTGGGCTTAGGAAATTTGATCGACTCGGCCAGCGATTTAAAATGTTCGGTCAAATAAAATATGACGGGCTTGAAACAATAATTTCAAATTGGACCGAAATATAATATTGGGTTCTAAATTAAATAATTGGGCTTGCTCGGGATTTTAATAAATTCCCGACTTTTCTAATACTCGATAAAAATAATTATCGAGACGTAGACTTAGGATTTTTATCTTGTTTACAAAATAATAATTCGAACGTTCTCTCCATGGCATAGACTTGAAATTTAATAAATTATACGATTAATACTAATAAATCTAGGAATAATTATTTTTTTTACTATTTCGGATAATTAAAGTCGAGCTAATTGTATAATTCTGAGTTGGGGCTTACAGGCCCATTTATATATTTCAGCCCATTTTAGTTAAACCGAGCCATTTCCGATTTTAATTTAGTCCATTTATTAAATCGAACCATAATCGATTTTTAATTCTGAGCTCAATTATTTTATTAAATTTGATCGACTAATAAATTTAGTCTAAGTCCCGTTATATAAATTTGACCCGAGCATTTAATGTTCCTAAGTCTATGTGCGATTTACAAGCACAAGTTAATGTTCGTTTTTACTAGCCAACCATTAGGCCCGATTTTAAAGGCCCGCGTCCAATAACATCAAGAAACCCTAACTCCTTCACTCCTCTATAAATACAACCTTTCCCCTCAAACCCTATTACACAATCCACTATTCATCATCATCTTTCATTTCAAGAGCTCATCACCTTCATCAAATTTCGACCAACTTTCCGGCCATTTTCCTGCGAGCTGAACCCGTCGGCGACCTCACCTCAATTGCAAGCTGCGAGTACAGCCCTACCTCGCGCCAGCTGGTCCGCTCGCACCTTCCCAGCTCGAGTCATGTCCAACCCGATCCCGTCCAGTGTCGTACGCCCTGTCCCTGTTCACGACATCTGTACATCGCGCCTACACGCCTGCACCACAACTCATGACCGTACATGCAAGCTCGGCCCCACATCGAGCAGATCCAGTGAGTCCCACAGTCTACGACATCCATACACCCAGCGCGAGTCTGCACCGCGTCGTGACCCTACACCATCCATCCCTGTACACGCGGTCCCGACCAGCCCTCATCAGTCCGTACGTCGGCGTCCAGCAGCCCAGCGTCCGTACATCACACGTTTCCAGTTACCCTAGCCCCAGTTCCACGCGCGTCCAGCCCAGATCCGTGCCCACGTAAGCCAACAGACAGGACCGCACCAGAACAACTCCAACAGCACCGAACCCGAGACCACCAGCACCAGCTGCTCCAGATCCACTCGGGTTTGACCCATTTCAGCAGCTCCGATCCAATTTCGCTTCACCGACCCATTTCCTTAGCTTCTCGACTTTCTAATTTTCGATTTGAGCCCGTTTTAAGGTAAAATGGCTTGAACCCTGTTACAGCAAAAATTATTATTTTTACCGAGTACCGAATCAAAAGATTCATTCCCCGGGTCGATCTCTCGAGGAAGGCGGTTCAAAATTTATATTTAATGTTGATAACAAACAAAAGTAAAATAAAGCCAAAACACACTAACCAAGATGGATAGTTTTATCAACTAAGAACTATAAAAGAATGCAAAAACATAAATCAACCGAAAATAAGAATCAAGTGACGATGGAGAAGCTAGGGAGTCGGGGATGATGATTTTCTAACCAATGAAAATATCAAGCTAAGATCATTCAGTTAAATGATTTGTACAACTTAACGTCTAGAGATAGCCCTCAATAACTCTTCATAACAAGAGGATAACATAGAAGGTAAATCAAAAAAACCACACAACATATAGACAATACGTTTCCAAACAAGTCTATTTCATGCGAGCCTACATCGATCACCTCCTCCCATTTCAGTTCTAAGAGTTGATTAATTATCCTAGACGACTGTTAATCTACTAGTTTGTTGGGTTTAAACACATCACACAAGAATGAATCATATTCAATTGGAAATCAATTGAAAATCGAAGTGTCACTCTTCGATAATATTCAATATTCAAGCATGAGAATTATAAACCCTAGTTAAGCACAACTCGCATAAATTGAACGATCAACAAGTATGAAAATCACAATTAAATTCTAATTATCATCATCATCCCCTATCCCCAGCGAACAAATTAGCTACTCATATGGAATTCAACACAATCCATCTCAATAACCCAGGCATTCATATTCAAGGATTAATTGAAAAGGAAAACTTACGATTAATAGAGAATCAAGAGTCGAATTAAATAAACAAGCTTAATACGCAAAGAAAAGCGAATAAAACCATGAACAAATCTGAGTTTTAGAGTAGGAGAAAGTGAAAAAACAGTATTGAAGATTGTTTCCACGAGTCTAAGGATCGTTTTGATATATAGTGCACGAAAAATGGAGCTAAAATGAGTAAAAACGAGCAAAAATAAAAACATGCGTTGAACAATCGCGACTTTACGCTCGGGAGTCGCGACATTGGGCTCACGAGTCACGACTTTTCTCTCGCGACTCGTGACTTTGAACTACACTGCACCATTTTACGTTTCGGGCTTGTTTGGGCTCGCTCGAACTCGGAATTTAGTTTCGTTTTTTTTCTACGCGTAGCTAACGAACCCATCTATCTAGTTATGCTCTCGAAACTAAATTTTCCTAAAGAAAAAATTCGCCCAAAGCTCCAGAACGACACACAAAAATGACAAAACACAAAACAAAACCAGAAAAACAAACGTAAAAACACCTAAAGACTCAAAATGAAGGAAAACACATAATAAAGTATGAAACGAACTAAAAACTAGAGAAACGACCTAAAACGGGAGAAAAAGAAAGATAAAATAAGTACAAAAAACGCAACAATAATGGGACAAATAAACCCAAATCCAATTGCTTAGATATGATTAATGATGAATTATAAAAATGATAATTTGGTGATTTGAGTGATATTTCATTTTTTGGGATTTTTGCGAGTTCGATTTCATTATCGGCAAGTGATAAAACGACAATTTTAATTTTATAAATCATATTAAATTGTCTTGAGGCGTAGGATGCGAGTTAGGAAATTTTTCGAGTTCGTTTGATAGACAAACCGATTTTTGTGTAATTAATCGATTAATGCCCATTTAAAGTTGAATTCGTTGTAGGTTGAATTTGGGTGTGATATTTTGAACATATATCACGTGTATGATGAGGACGTTGTATATTAAATTTGGTAATTTTTGGGCATCGTTTGACATAGATTAAAAATCAAGACGTTAGCCTCATTTCGTTATAAATATAGGAAATTAGTTTTGGTTGCGATTTTAGCTGCAGTTGGCAGATGCAAATTTAATATAAATCACATAGATATTATGATTTAAATATCGACTTTAAATGAGTTAGGTTTTTTGGAGATCAGAAATCCTAGTTTTATTCGTTTCTGATAACCGGTTAATTTTTAGATCTGAGTTAAATCGACCGAACCCTAGTATCGGTTAAATAACTTTAGACGACACAAAATTAATCCTTAGCGTACATCGTCATCCATCACACTTGTTCGACTCTCGTCCAACCGTCTGAGCCAAACCACCGAGTGCGTGCCCGTGGACCGAGTTCGAGTCAAACCACCGAGTGCGTGCCCGTGCACCGAGTCCGTTTGATCTATCGTCTACAAGCACGCCTCTACTTCAGTAACCGTGGCACCATTTCAAACCCGTGCATCGGCTAAGCCGTGTTAGCCAAGTTCGTGTTGGCCCCGAGTTGCCACGCCGAACCCGGACCACAGTTAAACTGAGATGCACATAGTCAAGTAAATGATCGACCGACTTTGAGTGAGTCGTCGGTCCAGTTCAGTCGAACCAGTACGGGCAGTCCAGACGGTTCAAAGAGAATTTCAGTTCAACCGAATCATGGTGATTATCAATATCAGATTTGGGCTCGTCTAGTAAGGACTTCTTCTCATCGGATTTGGAGACCTCAATCAAATATGATTGCTTCTCCTTGCACGACGATCCGGTGCAATTTTTTCATTGCAATTGAAACATAGCCCCTTTTCTCCTCATAGTTGCATATCTTCCTAAGAATGCCTCGAACTCCTGGTGGTGAAGGTTTAGGGTTGCTCGAATATACCCCACTCATACCTCGGTTGGCACTGACCGCGATTGGCCTCACGCGATGCGCTCATCTCTACAGCCGGCCTTGTGCACCACGACCAGATGCTCGTCCCTCCTGCGTGCAGCCTCCATGGCTGCTCAAATCATCCTAGGCCTCCCCAAGCGTACCTTTGCAACAAGATTGGTTTTTAAATCCCCAACAACGAGCCTACATGTGCACCCTCCAACCAGTCGCGCACACGACTAGCGATGTGCTCGAACTAGTTTTGGTAGTCGTGCAAGCTGCCCATTTTCCTAATGTGTGATAAGGCCTCGCTATTGTCATGATAATTCGAATCCAAATTGTGTGACCAGCTCCTTCTTTAAATCTCTCCACCAAATTCGCTTGTCCCTCTTCTTATACACGCACGATATCCATTGGCACCAAAACTTCACCTCTCCTTTATAATAGGTGACAAATTTTACCCTTTCAGCCTTTGGGATCTCGTTGATGTCAAATATTGGTTTGCTTGACTTAGCCATGTGTCCGAATATGTTCCGTAAAAAGTGGAAAGGATCAACTTCGGTTTTTCAAACCTCTGCCCCCCTCCCCCATAGTTGTTTGAGTATTGTGATCGATTGTGGGGCTCACCTCGAATTGCAGTGATCCTCCTCTGAGTCGCTCGAGTCCTCCGTGGATGATTGGGAATTGCTCCTCCACTACATATATCGTGCACGCTGTTCGGCTGTGCCGAGCATAAATTTCTTGAGTTTAGCTACAGTCTGGCTCGTGGAATGAAGATCGTTGTTCATGGTCCTCAATTTGTTACTCATGGTCCTCATACATTCCTCCAGCGTATCCAACCTCTCTTGGTTTGTCATGACGTTGGTACACAATAGAGTCTCTTAATGAAAGTACCAATGATGAAGATCGTGTATCGTGGATGTATTTTGTGAAGAAATGTGCGCTAATGGCCTTGTTCCTACACGAGTGTATGTGATTAAACCGCACTATCAGACTAGTTTTAACACGAAAGTTTTGTGCTCAAGGCGAGCATTTTGATTTCTCATTACTTGATTAAAAAGTTGAGTACATATACTTATTTACAGAAAAAGAAAAAGCCTACGAAGTATAAAAATACTAATCATAAGAAATCAAATAATTAGGCACATGCCAATTAAACTAAACATTTAAACAAACTAGGAATATTATTTAGGAAATATAATCATAATTCTAAAGATATTTGGTGATCCTCCGTCTAGAAGAATGGCCGACTTCTCCCTCAGGGCATGCTAACCGCGCCTAGCGTGAGTCCCTCGAGCAGCTCCGCCTCCGTCTGCTGCCCGATGCATCTCGTCCCGCGATGTGCTTTCTGGCCCACACACAAAAACCCCGTGTCGTACTTGTGCATGT
>CACSLK010031655.1:7586703-7623181 GCA_902706635.1 Striga hermonthica | reverse complement strand
GAAGAAGAAGAAGAAGAAGAAGAAGAAGAAGAAGAAGAAGAAGAAGAAGAAGAAGAAGAAGAAGAAGAAGAAGAAGAAGAAGAAGAAGAAGAAGAAGAAGAAGAAGTGGAAATAGATGTAGGAGAGAGAAAAGAAAAAAGAGAAAAAATAAGATGAGAGAACTAGTTAGTTATTACTTCAATTTTTGACATAATTGTTTGGTAAGTTATTATTTATTTGTTTTGGAATGAATGTGATGATTTCGGAAATCTAAAAAATTAGTGATTTTAATGGAAATGGTCAAGGGAAAAAAAGTTATTTTCACAATTTATCATCATAATGGTTGAAGTTGGGCCCAATCAAGTGAAAATGGGTGGATGGAGTTTGTGTGGTGACTTAAAGTGTGCTTGTTTCACGTGGGTCAAGTCTTAATTATGATGATGGATCATTTAATGAAATCCATTTAAGGAATATTGGGCCCTATTAAATTTTACAAGTCCATGTCATGTGCTCAAAGTCCAAGTCAAAGAAATTCGTGACTTATTCACTTCAAGACACGTTGTCCGTGAACAAGTCTCGAGGGAGAATTTGTAGGCAATTAAATTTTGAGCCAATAAAATGACGACAAGTGTCAAATTCCATGCCATAGTCAATTTAATAATTTTCTATTTTTATTTGGGAAATTAATTAAATTTTAATTCCTAAATTAAATAGTTAATTATTTGATTATTTAATAATATTATTGGCCAATTAAAAGAATGCCACATATATATTTTGAAGGCCAATTAAAGAATGCGACATGTCATTTTCTTGGAGATTAAAATCAATAATTATTTTTTAATAATTATTAAAGAGATAAATAAGTGGATATTTATGGACCAATCAAATTGAAGTCTTCTTTTCCAAGACTCTCTCTTCTATTTATCTCTTTAAATAATTATAAAGAGATAAATATTAGAAATTATGGACAAATCAAATTGAAGTCTTCTTTTCCAAGACTCTCTCTCCCAACATCTATAAATAGGGGGCTCTCCCTAAGGTCAAAAAACACAATTTATTTTCACAATTCAAGTTCCCAGTTCAAGAGCTCTAGAGAATTCTCTCAACAACATTCAGGTGTTCTTGAAGATTCAAAGGCTTTCTTGAAGATCCGAAGGAATTCAAGCGCGTTCAAGCCCAAAACTGACGTTCAATCCGGAAATAAGTTGCCAAGCCTCCGAATTACGTTATTCAAGTCAAGACCGGCGTAGAGAAGATCAAAATCAACTTTGCGGTGAAGACTAAGGATTCGCGTTCTTCATGTTCTTGGAAAATCACGACGTTCGATTCGAGATCAAGCTGTCAGGCCCTCAAAGAAATGTTATTTAAATCCATATTCAAGACTGGCGGAGATCAAAATGAAGATTCGTCTCCAAAAAGTCTCAAATCCATTTGAAGATCCTTCTTGAAGATATTAATTAAATGAATACTTGAGATTTGTAATCCACTATATTTCATTTGATCAATTGGAAATCCATTTGTATGAAGTTCTCGTGTTTGTTAATTCAATAATACGAAATTTGCGTTACAGACAAATCTATATTTGTGTAGTTTGGATCTAGTGGTTAAAAATTAAGATCTTTCATTTTTGTTGAAGAAAGTGTTAGATCTTGATTTTTATATTTTTCTGGTGGATATTTGGAATTCCTAGTATGCTTGGTTTTGTTTTGGATGCCTTGGTTGCTTAAAAAATTATTGGTGATTTTTTTAAGCCTTTTATGCACCTTTTCTTGCAAAAGTCTATAAAATTATTGGGAGATGATATGAGCTTCAAACTTGGTATTCTGGGCCCTTATTGTGTGGGTTGTAACATGGTAAAATTCCGTTAAAAAAATTCCGAGTTTTGGTATGAAACCCGTCGGCGAAGTTGCAGGCCACAGCTGAACGAGCTGGCCACTGTGTGTGGGCAGGCCGCGCAGTGGACAGGCAGAGGACTGGCAGCCTCGTGTGCAGCCCCACAGCACACCTCAGTAACGAACAACAACAGCCGTCCTGCATTCAGACGTGCAGCAAGCGCCCCGGGCGTGCACAACACGGCACCCGTGTGCCTTGCTAGCCCAGGTGCGCGCCCCATAGCCTCGCCCTGCTGACAGTGTATGCGCCTAAGCTCCCTGCAAGTGCTCTCAGCACGCCCAGCAGCCTTGCCGAATTGTTTTAATGTTTAATTTATGTTTTTGTATAGTTTTATGTTTAGTAGTTGTAAGCCCCATGTACTTGTACGTTGAAATTATAAGAGTTTGAAAATGAATCGAACTTTTCAAAAATTATTTAACTTTCTAAAACATGATTTGAGGGTACATACTAAACATGTATCTGACTTTACTATCATGTCTGCATTTAATCATTTCAGGATATCTGATCCCGACATAAAACATGTTCAATTCATTAAGACCTAGCAGAGCGATCGATACTAGTCTGATAAATGAATTGAAAAAACTGAAATTGGAATCCAAACAATGTTCAAAATAACTGATAATAACATGTTCGAAAAATAAATTGTTCAATAGCGGAAGCAATAAATATACTGTATATGACCACCACTAGCCCCTCTTGAGTCCCGCCCGACATGTTAACCTGAAAAAGATGGTTGAGGGGGCTGAGCAATAATCAACTTGCTCATCAATATTCCATACTATGCAATTATTCTTGATAAAAAAAAGGTACCGATAACATTGGCATATAAATATGTAAATCATGGTCTCATAACATGGCTCATATGTTGGTCTACCGGCTGGGAACGCTACCCCACACGGCACGGCAAACCAATCTCGAGTGTACACCTCACACTGGGAACGCTGACTCACACAGCGGAGATCCTGTCCTTGTACCCACTCGCGGGCCATGCCCACTTGTAGGCTAATACTCATAGACATACCTCAGCTATAAATACCTTGTGTTTATTAAGAATTAGAACATAGCATGGAAAATCCCACCTTTTAAAGTTATTGACTGTGTGAAAATGCACGTGCGTCTGAATGAGGGCTCGACTCCTCGTTTAATCTACAATTAACGATTTTTATCTTATTATATAAAGTGATAGCAGATAAAACAAATAAGGCATGCAAGACATAAAAAATTAGATAATCAAATAATTCACATAAGGCAAATACGATAAGCAAAAACCGATACTGACTGACTGGAGTGATCTAACGGAAGGTACTATGAAATGGTTAAAGGATTCCCAATTGCCTCAACTAAATAAGGCGAACCGAACCCATAAACTCCATGATTTTATAAAATCACACATAATCATAAAATTTCGAAACTTAACAGTAAATTCTTCAACTCATACATGAAATTCCTATAAAAGTTTAAGTTGAAAAGCCAACTATAGGTAGACTATTCAATTAGCTAACATAGCACTTAAACATGAAATGGACACCTGCTGATTCAAGAATTTCTATAAAATTCCATACTTAACATTTTAAGCTGAAAATCGACCAGCATGATAACAACTCATGCACCAATTCCTCATAAAAAGTTCAATTCATAAACATAAGCATAGGCTGTGATATAACAATTCAAATTCTCAATTGATATGCTGAACGTCTCATATTTTTAATTCAGTCAATACACATCATTTTAAGCTGAAATTAAACAGGCATGCTGTCAACACATTACTGACATGTCAAAACAATTTTAGGTAAAAAACATAACCAAGGCCTGAGATATAACAACATAAAGTTTCAGCTAGAATATGAGCTTTCGAATTCGAACTGCACCACAAACTTAAAAAATTCATATCTCAGGCTACGCACGTCCAAATTACCTCAACTTTAATGAAATACTCACAACTTACACAAGAATTCACCATACAAATTTTAAATTAACAGGTTATTGATAGGTAGGGCAAAACAAGGTCACAATACAATAATACTACACAGAAATCATTTCGGACAGAGCCTTAATAAAACATTTTTAGAAACTTCATTTCAAATCCAAATAATCTTAAATTTCACAGTAATATCCTAAACATAATCATGAATAAGCACAAAAAGTTTCATAATTTTATGGACTCATTAGGTAAGACAAACTTATACATGGGGTTGAAATTAACAATCTCATCCAAATTCTCATTTGCTCAGGGGTTGAAATTAAACCACAACAAGGAGCATATAATCACATATACATGTACATATTCACAGCAAGAAACTGAGCTAAGAAGGTTAGCCAAAATACCTTAGATTCGGGCTAAAACAAATGAGGCGAGAGGGCTCGGTTAAGGCTACTAGGTCTCTTTGGGCGCTCTCAACTTATGGCTGACGAATGGCTCGCCTTTGTGGGTTGTTCGATTAGCTGAGGACAATGGAAAACTCTGGGTCTCACAATCTTTGGCGTGTAGCTCTTGCTCAGGTGAGGCACTTGCTGCGACAATTAATTAAGATGGTGGTTGTGGAGGATTTCTTTCTACTGATGTTTGCAAAGGATAAAAAAAATGGGACTGAAGTCCTGCTGTGATGTTATAGAAGTGGAGAGTCAAAAGCGTAAGGTGATAAGGTTTGACTTTAAAAGGGAGATGTGGGAGTGAGGACCGATTCTTTGGAGCTGTGATTGTTGAGGTGAGCTGGTGGGATTAAAAAAAAAAATCTAGATTCCTCTTCAAAGACAATGTCTCTAACATCATCTCCCCCCGCAAACTCAACCTCCTCAAAGAGCCGAGCATTTCCAGACTAAAAATAGACTTATTTTTGGGATCATAAAACTTATACCCACTTGATCATTCAGAATATCCAAAAAAATAACAACTAATAGTCCTTGCATCCAGTTTTTAATCATTAAGCTTATATGGTCGAGCCTCAGCTGGATACCCCCAAATGTGAAATGCTTTAGACTGGGATTTTTGCCTGTCCAAAGGTCATAAGGGGTCTAATTAGTTGCTTTATTTGGAACTCTATTAAGGATACACGCCGCAGTCTTTAGCGCTTCACCCCAGAGCGATTGTGGCAAGGTAAAGTGACTAATCATACTTCTTACCATATCCTTAAGCGTTTTGTATCGTCTTTCAGCAACACGATTCATAATGGGTGAACCCGGCATAGTGTACTGTGGGACGATACCACTTTCCTCTAGGAATTTAGCTAACGGTCCTGGACGTTGTTCACCTGAACTCATATCTACTTTTTAATCCTTTTGTTGAGTTGATTCTCAGTTTCAGTCTTATAGGATTTGAACACCTCCAACGATTGTGATTTTTCATGAATGAGATATATGAAGCCATATCTTGAATAATCGTCTATGAACGTTATAAAATATTGTTGACTATTTCAAGCAACTATAGGAAATGGCCCACAAATGTCCGTATGTATAAGTTCTAAAACGTCTGAAGTCCTATTGGCTTCAAATCTCCTTGTATTGATTTGTTTTCCCTTAATACAGTTGACACAAATGTCAAAATCTGCAAAGTCTAAAGGGTTGAGAATATTGTCGAACACAAGTCTTTCTATTCTCCGTTTGGAGATATGACCTAATTTCTTGTGCCACAATGTAGCTGAATTTTCATTGGTTAATTTTCTTTTCACACCACGTGTATTTAAATGCAGAGATTCATTGAATGAAGCAATAGTATCTAGTAAATAAAGATTATCATAAAACTAACCAATTTTGAATCATGAAACAAACTTAATTTTCCACTTTCAAATGAACAAGAATAACCGAATTTGTCCAAAACAGAAATATATATCAAATGTTGTCTAAAAGACGGAACAAAAAAAGTCTCATCAAGATCCATATAATATACAGTCTTTAACAATAATTTAAATTTTCCAATTGCTTCAACTTCAATAGCACGCCAAGCATGGTAGTTGGCACACTACTTCTTTGTATGCCCTTCAGACGTACAAAAGAAACAATCTGAAGTGGTGTCAGAATTGACAGCATTAGACACACTAGGTGCCACTTGTTGTTTCTTTTGTGGGGCTATATTTGCAGCTTCCTTATCCTTATTTCCTTTTAATCCCTTGCCCTTATTTTTGGAAGTATAGGCAATATTAGAGCTTTCTGTCTTACCTTGCTTCAACATTTCCTCTTCTTGGACACAGAATGAGATGAGCTCATTCAGAGACCAAGTCTCCTTCTGACAGTTATAGCTCACCTTAAACTGGTTAAATTGTCACGTAAGAGATAACAAAACCAAATGCACTAGCAATCCCTCAGAGAGTTCAAGCTTAAGTGCTCTTAATTATGAAGCAGTATGAGAAATCTCCCTAATGTATTCTCTAATATTACCTTTACCACTATACCTCATTGAGACAAGATTTGCCAAGAGCGTACAAATTTCAGCCTTTTCGTTCTTGACAAATCTTTTCTCAATATCTGCAAAGAATTCCTTAGTTGTAATGATATTTTCGGACATAGTGCCCATGAATGCTTCTGGAATGGCTTTCTTTATGATCATCATATACATGCGATTTGATTTCTCCTACCTTTCAAAGTCTTTCTTGTAACACCCCGCTATGTCATAAATATCAGAGTCAAATTTTCGCAAAACCTCTTAATAAAATTTACTGATTAGTTTGCGAAATCATGTTTCAGAATGCTACCATAACGATAACTTTACCTGGAAACCGTTATTTTAGTTTTTAAAAAAAACGGCTTATCATAATATAAACAATCTGACTAGTAATCGGACCAAAAGGCTAAGTTTGACAAACGGCAAAAATCAGCGGAAAACGTAGCGTGGAAAAACATTTAACTCCACTACGGGAGATAGTAACAGCACTGCTATGCCAAATTCAAAAATGTAAACAAAATCCTGAACCGCCCGTCAGCTCACTCCTCCGGTCCGACTCTGTGACCTGAAAAAAACATATATAACATGGGGCGTGAGCACTAAAGTCCACTGTGCTCCGTAGGAACTCATACTAAAGTAAACAGTGAAAATAATTGAAATATCATGATCCTGGTATTTACATAAACATAACATAGCATGATACCAGTAAACCATTGCCATCACATGACCGTTGCCTCATAACCGTTACCTCATCTGCCAGCATGAAAATGTCGGACACCATGTGCACACTCTAGTGGACAGACTAGGCCACTAGAACCCAAAATGGACAGGCGACCATTCCAAGTGGATACATAACATAGCATGATACATACCTCAAACATGGTAGAGTAATTATAATCAATGTAATACCCAGTCTGAGTCCCCACCTGAACCGTCGATATGAAAATGGTAGTGCTGATAATAGTAGCCTGATCAAACTGTAACATAATATAAACAAATACTAAGTACTATTCTCAGACTGATTAAAATAGCTGTTAAATATGTTAAAATGCTCGACTTGACTTGACATAAAATTTGAACTTAACCAGTATAATCGGAACCGGCTAAAATCGGAACTGAACTGACATAAATTTATTAATCAGGACCGAACCCAGAATTTTACTGAAATCTTGACATAAACATAAACCGGATCCCTAAACATTAAAACATAAGATGAACCTGTCTGAACCGGTCGATTTGGGTCTGACCGGACTGCCGGCCTGCTGTGGCCGGGCGGTCGGCCGCTGGCTCGGACAACCGGCCTGCTAAGGCCTCGGGCGCTGGCGCTTGCATGGACTGTGCACGGAATGGCATGGGCCTGGGCGTCCGCGCACATTGGCGTGCCACTGGGCACGACTGGCATGCTACTGGGCTTGCAGTGTGGCAACTGGCGCTGCCGGGCACTACGGGTGTCAACCCTTGACACTGCCCACTAACGGCTTGTTGCGGGCAGGAGCTATGCGCGACGCCCAACTGGCATACGCATACCACCTGCACGGCCTGGACTGACTGCCGGTACACTGTGGCTGCTGTGTGCGGGCAGCGTGACCACGACCGGCCCTTGCCGGCCGTCCAGCGATTTCCTCCGACAATTGCAACATGAATTAACATGACTTGATATCAAATGATCATAACCACATGAATTAAGTAAAAATGCATAGCAAGACCTTGACATGGTTCGGAAGGGACTTGTAGCGTGCGCTATGCGCGACCCGACGTTACGACCGATACACTCGACCACTTGCCCTTTTCCTCCGACTGTTTCAACATGAATCAACATAGCTTAACATAACATGAATAATCACACGTAAAGCGGTCAGATGACCATGAACATAACTCGATGACACCCGAACGGTCGTGGCGTGCGCACCATGCACCTTCCACAACTTTTGATCAATCCCTCAACTACTCAACAACTTCCCTCGACAATTAATTCATGACTCAACATAATATATCCAATAGTGTCTAATGGAACAAGAATCGCTCGGGAGTTGCTGATTAAAATGGACATGGCTTAATGACTTAAACCTAGCATAACATGGCTTCTTCATGAATTGAACACCATGACTTAAACTTAATAGGATCATGTTAACATTAAAAGAAGGTAAGAAGAAGTTACCTCCTCAATCGCACGAAGAAAATAAACGAACGGGCTTGTGCGTGACCTCTTGGATCCTTGCTTGCGTGCGTGCACGTGAAGAAATATCTTAATCTTGCTTAACTTTTGCTTAGTTCTCAAAGCTTACTTAATATTTGCTGGTAGTATAGGGTAAAACTTACAACTCTTTACTTAAATAGATGGCCGAAAGGGAAGTGAAATTGGATGAAAATTGAAAGTAATTGGCTTAGCCAATTAGCTCTCGCCACTTGCCTTGAGCCTAAGGCCTTAGGTGGAAAATTTGTGGCTTAGTCATCTCTTAGGACCCTATCACACCTCCAGATGTCCCTTGCAATGATGTTGGGTAGAAAAATTGACCTTATTTCACATGACTTTCGGCACTTAACCGTGGCGTGGGGTAATTGCACGGCTTAAGCACATTAGTGCTAAGCGTGGTTAGCATGTACCTAAGTTATGTGATTTCTCACTAATGCTAGGCAATTAGTGCATGATCAATGAACTTAAGCTCGGTAACTTATGATTAAGCTTGGATTAACTAATAGCATATGAGATTAATTACTTAAAATTTATTCCGAGCATAAACATGACTTCGCAAATTAATTCGAATGTTCTTGACTGGAATAATTAGTTCCGAATGACAATGATCGATAACATAAATATTTCGGAACTAAACACGTAATTTACATTAATAACAAAATGGGCTATTACAATCTGCCCTTCTTAAAATATTTCCGTCCTCGGAAATACAAAAGAAACATATATACATAGAACATAAGAAAATATATACATCAAAACTTGAAATCAGGAAAACGAGCGCGAATATCAGCCTCCTGCTCCCAAGTGGCACCGTGGCGATCCCACTGAATACGAACGAGGGGAACATCACGCTTCCGGAGCCGACGAACTTGTCGGTCCAGTACAGCTACCGGTTTCTCCTCGTAAGATAAATCTGGCTGAATATGAATATCGGTATGCTGAAGGACATGATCTGGATCGCACACGTACTTGCGTAACATGGATATATGGAAAACATTATGAACATTAGACAACTCGGGAGGTAAGGCTAATCGATATTAACTTCGCCCAGTCGCGCTCGAGAACTTCGAACGGGCCAATGAATCGAGGATGCAACTTTCCTCTCTTCCCGAATCGAACGATCCCTCAGAATGGACGAACCCTAAGAAAGGCTCGCTCCCCAACCTCAAACTTGATATCTCGTCGATGCTGATCGGCTGATGACTTCTGCCAACTTTGAGCTGTCTTTAACCTTTGCCTGATCAACTCCACCTGTTCTGCTATTTCCTCGATCATATTCAGACCGAGTACTCGACGTTCACCGACATCGTCCCAATAAAAGGGAGAACGACACTTACGACCGTAAAGTGCCTCATAAGGAGCCATATGAATAAAAGCATGATACCTGTTGTTGTAAGCAAACTCGACCAATGGCAATAACGACTCCCACTTAGCACCTCTGTTAACAACCAAAGCTCGAAGCATGTCCTCCAATGTCTGAATAGTCCGCTCGGTCTTTTCGTCAGTCTCTGGATGGTAGGCTAAACTGAACTCTAGTCTCGTGTCCATCGCCTTGTGCAAACTCTCCCAGAATCTGCTGGTAAATCTGGGATCTCGGTCTGACACGATAGTAACGGGCACTCCGTAGAGTCGAATGATCCCACGGTTGTAAATCTCAGCCAACTTGTCCAAAGACATATTCATCGATACTGGTAAGAAATGAGCAACCTTAGTCAATCTGTTCACCACGACCCAAATAGCATCATAATGTTCAGACGACCTCGGTAACTCTGTGACAAAATCCATCGTAACTTCCTCCCACATCCACTTCGGAATCTCGAGTGGTTGCAGAAGGCCCAAGGGACTCTTCTGTTCTGCTTTGACTTGCTCACAGGTTAAACATTTCCTCACAAAGTCGGCTACGTCCTTCTTCATCCCTCGCTACCAGAACGACTTTTTCAAGTCGTGATACATCTTCGTGCTCCCTGGGTGGGCTAAATAAGATGCGGTATGAGCTTCGGTCAATATCTCTTTCCGCAAAGCCTCGAATTTTGGTATGACAATCCTGCCTCAAAATTCCAAGGCTCCATCAGTGCCTCGGAGGAAACCCTCAACGCCTCCGGCGCGGACTTTGGCATCAATAGCACGAACAAATTCATCAGAAGCCTGCTCCCGCCGGATCCTTTCCCTCAACGTAGGTTGGACCTGCATAGAACTGACACTCCCCGTGATCGCTGTAGGAAGTGCATCAACAACCTGAATCTGCATCCGGGCGAACTCATGGATAAGATGGTTCTACTGAGTAACAACATAAGTCAAGTTACCCTTCACCTTGCGGCTTGGGCATCAGCAACGGCATTCGCTTTCCCTGAATGGTATTAGATAATGCAATCATAATCCTTCACGAGCTCTAACCAACGACGTTGACACATGTTGAGCTCCTTTTGAGTGAAAATATACTGTAAGCTCTTATGATCAGTGAAAATCTCGCATCGACCGCTGTATAAATAATGTCGCCAAATCTTGAGGGCATGAACAACTGCGGCTAGCTTCAAGTCGTGTGTAGGATAGTTCTGTTCATGTGGCTTTAATTGCGTGAAGCGTAAGCAATGACCTGGCCATCCTGCATGAGTACGCATCCCAAACCCTGTCTTGAAGCATCACTAAAAATTGTGAAACTCCGAGAAGGGTCTGGAATAGTCAACACCGCTGTTGTTGTAAGTCTCTTCTTGAGCTCCTTAAAACTCGATTAACATCGATCAGTCCACTCGAACTTCACAGATTACCTCGTCAGCTGGGATAATGGAAGGGCAATCTTGGAAAAGCCCTCGATAAACCTGCGGTAGTAACCAGCCAAACCAAGAAAACTGCGAACCTCGGATGGAGTCTTCTATGTCGACCAGTTCTGAACAGCGGTGACCATGGATGGATCCACCTCGATACCTGCCCGAGTGATAATATGACCAAGAAAGGCTACTCGCTGAAGCCAGAATTCGCATTTGGAGAATTTAGCATATAACTTTTCACGTCTAAGGGTTTCAAGGACAACCCTCAGATGCTCCTCGTGTTCCTTCTGGCTTTTGGAGTAGATTAGAATATCATCAATGAAAACAATAAAAAACTGATCGAGGTAAGGATGGAAGATACGGTTCATCAGGTCCATGAATACCGCTGGAGCATTACTGATGCCAAATGGCATAACTACAAAATGTCAGACTCCTTGATCTTCAGCTGATGGTAACCTGATCGTAAATTAATCTTGGAAAATACATAGGCTCCCCTCAGCTGGTCGAACAAGTTGTCGATTCTGGGAAGCAGATATTTATTCTTGATAGTCAACCGGTTAAGATCCCGATAATCAATACACATGCGCAAAGAATCGTCCTTCTTTTTTACGAAAAGAACGGGTGCTCCCCATGGTGAAACACTTGCTCGGATAAAACCGAGTTTCAATAACTCTTGGATTTGAGTCTTAAGCTCTTGCAATTCTTTTGGCGCCATTCTATAAGGGGCTTTAGAAACTGGGTCGGCTCCTGGAATGAGATCAATAGAGAACTCTACCTGCCGGTTAGGTGGTCCTCCTAGAAGTTGGTTCGGAAACACATCCACAAACTCATGAACAACAGGAACGTCGTGAGGTGTCCGTGCTTTCGGTTCATCACTGACAAGGCTTACAAGATAACCCTGACAATCACCTCGTCGTAACATCTTCTTGGCTTTCGCCATGGAAATAACATGAGGTAAGGAACGAGTCTCGATGCCAAAGAAAGTAATATGATCATCTCCCGGAAGATAAAGAGTAATCTCCCGGTCATGGCATCGAATATCTACATGAAAATATGTTAGCCAATCCATACCTAGAATGAGGTCAAAGTCCCTCATCTCGAGAACATAAGCGTCGGTAGCCAAGATACGACCACTGATAGACAGGCTGAGATCAGTAGCTTTGGCATCGGTCACTATCTTTCGTCCCGAGGCTAAATTCACCTTGAGAGGATCGACAGCAGTAATAGAATGTACTTCAATGGCATCAAGACATCGTTGTGACATACAAGAGCGAGTGGCTCCAGTATCAAATAAAGTGAATACAGGAACATCGTTAAGCATAATCATCCCAGACATAGTACCTGGGTGCTGCTCCACCTCGACCTGATCAACAGCATAAACACGAGCCTATTGTCTGCCCCTCTGCTGCTGCTGCTGGGGTGGCCTCGGGGCCTGTTGTCTGGGCTGTTGCTGCTGCTGCTGTGGCTGCTGTTGTGGCTGCGGTCGCTCTGGGCAATTGTTGACAAAATGTCCGGGCTGATGACAATAATAGCAAATGTCCTGGCCGAAATGACACTCTCCACGATGGGGTCGTCCGCATGTAGTGCATGGTGGAATCTGCTGTGGCCTGGCAGCACCTTGTTGTCTCTGACGGTTCCTCCTGTTATTCTGAAAGCCTTTCCATTTCCTCTTCTTTTCCTTCGGTTGTTGGGCATCAACGGGTTGAATGGGTGGTACTGCGGATGATTGGGCAGGGGCAGATGGCTGAAGACGATCATGGTTGGCCTCCCTTCGGATACTGGCATCAACTTCCTGGGCTATGGTGACGGTACAAGCATAAGTTTGGACGCCGTGTCCTACAATGTTATGACAGACTGCTGGCAAAAGCCCGTCTGTGAAACGTCCCGATCTCTTTGCCTCTGTGCTCACCAGATCAGGAACAAAGGCTCCAAGTCGAGTGAATTCTCGCTCGTACTCGTCCACTGTACGAGTACCTTGTTTGAGTGCCAGAAACTGACGCTCTATTTCGGCTCGATAGTACGCAGGGTAATACTTTTCGCGAATTAACTCCTTGAACCTGTCCCACGTACAGCCTTCCTTTTCACCTGGACGCATTCCCCAGTAGGCGTTCCACCAGAGACGTGCGTCACCCGTCAGTTAGATCTGTGCGCATAGAACGCGATAACGCTCGGGACAGTCCATGACCTCGAAAATCATTTCAAGGCCCTGAACCCATTCATCAACGACACGAGGATCTCCCTGGCCGGAGAATTTCTTGGGATGATAGTCGCGAAATTGAGCGACTACAATGGCCTGAGGGACTGCCGGATGATCTGGCTCCCTACGTAGCGGCATCTGAATATTGGAAATGTTCAACATTATCAGGCACAAAGAAAAATACTTTAACTAAGGAATAAGGCGCACAAATCTCTTGACGAGTTGCTAAACATGACCTCGGAAATACTGACATTAAATCATGGATATACTGAACCATAATTCCTGAACATGACTCGAGCATCCTAACTAAGTCATAACTGTGGTTTTTCTGATCATAGATATAGTCATTTGTTTATAATTTTAAAACATAATCAACACTTACCTGTAGTCGGTGAGGCGTGAGCGTGACGTGTTCAGGTTTTATAAAAATTTTCTAACTCGTAAAAGTTTTCAGAGATGCAGAAATGTGCTCTGATACCAACTGTAACACCCCGCTATGTCATAAATATCAGAGTTAAATTTTCGCAAAACCTTTTAATAAAATTTACTGATTAGTTTGCGAAATCATGTTTCAGAGTACTACCACAACGATAACTTTACGTAGAAACCATTATTTTAGTTTTTAAGAAAAACGGTTGGCTAAGTTTAACAAACGGCAAAAATCAGCGGAAAACGTAGCGTGGCAAAACATTTAACTCCACTACGGGAGATAGTAACAGCACTGCTATGCCAAATTCAAACATGTAAACAAAATCCTGAACCGCCCGTCAGCTCACTCCTCCAGTCCAACTCTGTGACCTGAAAAAAAAACATATATAACATGGGGCGTGAGCACTAAAGTCCACTGTGCTCTGTAGGAACTCATACTAAAGTAAACAGTGAAAATAATTGCAATATCATGATCCTGGTATATACATAAACATAACACAGCATGATACCGGTAAACCATTTCCATCACATGACGTTGCCTCACAACCGTTACCTCATCTGCCAGCATGAAAATGTCGGACACCGTGTGCACACTCTAGTGGGAAGACTAGGCCACTAGAACCCAGAATGGACAAGCGACCATTCCAAGTGGATACATAACATAGCATGATACATACCTCAAACATGGTAGAGTAATTATAATCAATGTAATACCCAATCTGAGTCCCCACCTGAACCGTCGATATGAAAATGGTAGTGCTGATAACAGTAGCCTGATCAAACTGTAACATAATATAAACAAATACTAAGTACTATGCTCAGACTGATTAAAATAGCTGTTAAATATGTTAAGATGCTCGACTTGACTTGACATAACATTTGAACTTAACCAGTATAATCGGAACCGGTTAAAATCGGAACTGAACTGACTTGAATTTACTAAACAGGATCGGACCCATAATTTAACTGAAATCTTGACATAAACTGAACCGGATCCCTAAACATTAAAACATAAGATGAACCGGTCTAAACCAGTCGGTTTGGGTCTGGCTGGACCGCCGGCCTGCTGTGGTCGGGCGGTCGGTCGCTGGCGCTCGCATGGACTGTGCACGGACTGGCATGGGCCTGGGCGTCCGCACACGTTGGCGTGCCACTGGGCACGACTGGCATGCGACTGGGCTTGCGGTGTGGTAACTGGCGCCGCCGGGCACTACGGGTGCCGACCCTTGCGCGACTGGGCACTGCCAGACGCTGCCGAGCACCGTGACAGGCATCTGAGCACATGGACGCGTGCATGGGCGCTAGCTAGCGTGAACTGTTACCGCGCGGGCGCTACTGGGCAGCCCTGATGGTACTGGACACTCGGGCGTGCTGTCGGGCACTACCCAAGGCCGACTGACGTACTGTTGAGCGCACTGACGTGCGATGGGCATGCTGGCGTGCGCTAGGCACTGCCCACTGACAGCTTGCTGCGGGCAGGAGCTATGCGCGACGCCTAAATGGCATACGCGTACCACCCGCACAGCCTGGACTGACTGCCGGTACGCTGTGGCCACTGTGTGCGGGCAGCGTGACCATGACCGGCTCTTGCCGGCCGTCCGGCGATTTCCTCCGACAATTGCAACATGAATTAACATGACTTGATATAAAATGATCATAACCACATGAATTAAGTAAAAATGCATAGCAATACCTTGACATGGTTCGGAAGGAACTTGTAGCGTGCGCTATGCGCGACCCGACGTTACGACCGATACACTCGGCCACTTGTCGTTTTCCTCCAACCGTTTCAACATGAATCAACATAGCTTAACATAACATGAATAATCACACATAAAACGGTTGGATGACCATGAACATAACTCGATGACACCCGAACGGTCGTGGCGTTCGCACCGTGCGCCTTCCACAACTATTGACCAATCCCTCAACTACTCGACAACTTCCCTCGACAATTAATTCATGAATCAACATAATATATCCAATATTGTCTAATAGAACAAGGATCGCTCGGGTGTTGCCGATTAAAATGGACATGACTTAAATGACTTAAACCTAGCATAACATGGCTTCTTCATGAATTGAACACCATGACTTAAACTTAATAGGATCATGTTAACATTAGAAGAAGGTAAAAAGAAGTTACCTCCTCAATCGCACGAAGAAAATAAACAAACGGGCTTATGCGTGACCTCTTGGATCCTTGCTTGCGTGCGTGCACGTGAAGAAATATCTTAATCTTGCTTAACTTTGGCTTAGTTCTCTCAAAGCTTACTGAATATTTGTTGGTAGTATAGGGTAAAATTTACCAACTCTTTACTTAAATAGATGGCCGAAAGGGAAGTGAAATTGGATGAAAATTGGAAGTAATTGGCTTAGCCAATTAGCTCTCGCCACTTGCCTTGAGCCTAAGGCCTTAGGTGGAAAATTTGTGGCTTAGTCATCTCTTAGGACCCTATCACACCTCCACATGTCCCTTGCAATGATGTTGGGTAGAAAAACCTTATTTCATATGACTTTCGGCACTTAACCGTGGCGTGGGGTAATTGCACGGCTTAAAGCTAATTGCACGGCTTAAGCACATTAGTGCTAAGCGTGGTTAGCATGTACCTAAGTTATGTGATTTCTCACTAATGCTAGGCAATTAGTGCATGATCAATGAACTTAAGCTCGGTAACTTATGATTAAGCTTGGATTAACTAATAGCATATGAGATTAATTACTTAAAAATTTATTCCGAGCATAAACATGACTTCGAAAATTTATTCGAACGTTCTTGACTGGAATAATTAGTTCCGATAATGATCGATAACATAAATATTTCGGAACTAAACACGTAATTTACATTAATAACAAAATGGGCTATTAAATTATCTCAAAATATATAAAACTTTATACCAATATTCGAATCCAACATTTTAAATTCTAAAGGGTTGAATTCAAGGGATCTGAAACTCATGCAAATAATCATGAACATCTCATACAATTTGACATATTAATCAAGGCCCTTGAATAAAATGCTCAATCCAATTACACACAACTGCCAATAAAATAATCCGAGAGCAGGGTCTGACACTAGGGCTGGGCACGGTTCGAATACTCGAGTTTTTTGAGGTATTTGCTAACTGAACCGAACCGAGCAAATATTCGAACTTGCTAACCAAAACCGAACCGAAAATCTCGGTTAACCAAATTTTCGGTTAACCGAAAAAAATCCTACTATTCACGAATTAACCAAACCGAACCGAGTAAACCTAACACAAATATGCTAACTTGTTTGCAAATAATAAACCGAACCGAACCGAACCGAACTGAAATAATTAAACATAATCTGCCCATCATTGATGTTTGCAAATCATAAATCATAATCACAATCACAAACCATAAACCATCCCTGTTTGTAAATAATAATCCACAAACTCATTCCAATGGCATCTCATCAACAACAACCCATTTTGCAAGTGCTTTACGACATTGTGGTTGATCAAAATGCAAAAAAGAATTGACAACGGTGGAATCACTACCCCTTCTAGGTTGATTATGCAATGTTACCTGCTTAATCTTCTTTCCCGGCCGCTCTTCATCTTGAACCTCATCCAACTTTGCTTTGCATCTTTTCAAATGGTTTAACATAGCACTAGTACTTTTACCTTGCTTGCCCTTACAACTTATCAAGGTAGAACAGTGGTGAACTTTGGCCCTATCCCCGGCTTCAGTTCTTTTAAAATTATCCCATGCAATGGATCGAAGTTTGGGTGTCGCATTTGTGGGAGCTGTTGCAATTGGTTCAGCTTGAGCTTCAGCTGCTGTCTCAGTCGGTTCTGTCAGTGGCTCAGTCGGTGTTTCCGTTTCTAATGGCTGGGTTGAATCCACAGCATCACCACTGGTTTTTGAACCCATTGACTCCATAATTCTATAAATCAAAAACCAATGAATCAAAAACCAATAAATCTACCAAATCTGCCCAAATTACTTCACATAAGAACTGAACTTAAACACCAAGATAACACACAATTTAAGCATATAAAGCGCAAGTATAAGCCACAACAATTAAGTCAAAATAATGGCACAACCACAACACATAAACAAACATCTAAAACTCGACCATTATAAGGTAATAAAGCTCAGCCAATATTACCTCTCGAACACAACCGACCACGGCGGAAGAGCGCTGCACGGTCGATGGGCGACGGGTCTCGACTCGTTTCTGTTCGCGGCTAGGCTGGGCTGCGAGTTCGCGGGTTTCTCTGTACGCCGACAGAAGGCCTGGAGACGGCTAGTCTCGTGGTGGTTGTCGCCAGAGCACAAGCAGAGGGAGGCGACTGCTCGGAGGTGTCGCACGGGGGTTGAAAGTGTGCTCCTCCTCGGATGGGCTTCTCGGCTCTGTCTCACGGCGATAAGGTAGGGCGTCACTGGCGAGTTCGGGTGCTGCGATAAACGCCAACGAGAAGGACTGGTCGAAGGAGAAGGTGTTTGGGATAAATTTAGGAGCGTTCCATTTGGCAGGAAGAGAGGCGGATGAAGAAATTGGTGAAGATGGCCTCTCGTAGGGTTTCCAAAAAAATAGATTGCACAGTGGGCTTAAGGTTAAGGATATGCTTATTGGGCTAACACAAAGTGGCTATCTGGGCTTAATATACGGTTCGGTTCGGTTAACCGGAGTAAAAAATCCTAAAAAACGTAACCGAACCGAACCGAGCAAATACTTCATTTGAGGTATTTGTAACCGAACCGAGTACCCCGGTTAACCGAAAATTCGGTTCGATTTCGATTCGGATCTACCATTCACCGGTTCGGTTCGAATTTTTTGCCCAGCCCTATCTGACACTATACTCAGATTAATTAAATGGATTATTCCAATTATTTATCAATTTCTAATAACACAAGCAAATAAGTGAACCTAAATCCATCTCAATCTGAATCCATAATCCACTCATTTAAAGCAACTGAAACTGATTAGAGTCGCACAAAACTAATGAGCATATGCTTAATCACATATTATCTCGATATTCGAGATCTGTGGACTGTAGTGCCTTTTGAAATCAAATAATTGATGTACATGCTTCAAATCAAGCAATGAAAATTTGCACAAACAGTTTTAATTTTTTTCCAATTGGATTTAAATACTTATATCCAACATCACATGATTTCAATCCATACAATAATATACGTGGGAAATAAATCCCAAAACTGAAAGCAGATTGATATCGCAACCAAATCCCAATGAACTGAAGGATTCAAATAATTTTGATTCGCTAAAATCCAATAGAAATGGCTCTGATACCACTTGTTGGAATTAACTTTAGGCGAAATACATCGCGTTGATCCAGGAGCTTTCATACCGAATAATTGAGAATCGAGACTGAATAGCGGAAGCGTACCTGAATCCATAGGTGATTGATTTGGGGATTTGGTGTTGAAAGTTATAGAAGGTGCCATAATTTGACCAAGCATTAAACACATGTAAGGTGTTGTTTTTTGACAATTGAGTGTAATCCACATTGCACTTTTCTTCTATAAATAGAGAAGAAGTTTGATGAATGAAACACACAACAACAAATACACAATAAAAAGAGAGAGAAAAGAAACAGAAAAAGGGTGTGAGCAAGAAGCAAGAATTTTAGCTTTTGTGTGTATTTGAGTTGTGGGTTGTGAGTGATTTTGAGAGTGTTTTGTAAAACACGAGTGTATTTCTTTTCCCAATAAAATATCTGTAGTAGTTCGGAGACGTAGGCATTATTGACAATCTCTGTTATCAATTTGGTGTGTCCAATTTTTCTTTTTTATTTCATTTTTATAGATCCAACTTCATGAAAATTTTAGCGTATTTTTTCCAACAACTGGTATCAGAGCCAAATTGTTAATTCTATAATTTTTGTGTGGGTTACTATTTTGCACTGTTCTAAAAATCGGTCTAGGCGGCCGCCTAGGTGCTAGGCGGTGTCCGGGCGCCTCCGATTTGCACAAATCGGCAGAAAATATCGGCCAGGCGGCTAGGCGGACCTAGGCGGGCCTAGGCGCTCCTAGGCGGCCTTGGCGGGCTCGGCGGCCAGGCTGTTAGGCGGCGCCTAGGCGGACATAGGCGGACCTAGGCGCTCATAGGCGCTCGGCGGCAATTTTTTAGTTTTTTTTTTTTAATTTTTTTAAATATTAATTACATTATTTTGTTCTCATGTTTTCTTTAAAATATATTAATTTGATTATTTGGACTTAAGTGTGTCAATTTATTATAAATTGAGATAATCTTATTTTGTAGGTAGTTAAAATAAATAAAATATAAGGTATTTAATATTGATTTCTAGGCCCCGACTAGGCGCCGCGTAGGCCCCGCCTAGGCGCTAGGCGCTGGTCGAGCGCCTAACAGGCGCCTAGCGACTTTTAGAATGCTGCTATTTTGTGAATAGTGAAAAATGTGAATAGTGCCAATATTGTCGGCACTATTACCGACGTGTTCTAAAACACGGTAGTTCACAAAAAATACTGAAACGATCCAGTAGAGAAGTCAGATCAGATACGAAGTGATGGCTGCAGACGAAAGAAAAATGAAAATTGAAAAGTTCGATGGTGCGGACTTTGGCTTTTGGAAGATGCAGATTGAGGATTATCTGTACCAAAATATTGTGTATCAACCACTCACAGAAAAGAAGCCAGAGGACATGAAGGAGGAAGAATGGACTCTCCTTGACAAACAAGCTCTTGGAACCATGCATTCGGTTGATGCTATCCCGTAATGTTGTTTTTAACATTGTAAAAGAAAAGACGACAGCAGGCCTCGTGAAGGCTCTTTCCAACATGTACGAGAAACCATCAGCCTCAAATAAAGTTCCTTTGATGAGGCGATTGTTCAACCTGCGGATGACCGAAAGTGCTCCGGTGGCACATCATTTCAATGAGCTCAACACCGTCACAACTCAGTTGAATTCAGTTGGGATCGAGTTTGATGATTAAGTACGGGCTCTAATACTTTTGTCTTCCCTACCAGAAAGTTGGAGTGCTAAGATCACGGCTGTGAGTAGCTCATCGGGAAGCAATAAGTTGAGATTTGATTATGTTCAAAAAATTTGGTTCTCAGTGAAGAGATCTGGCGGAGAGAGTCGGGTGAACCATCGACCTCTTCTGTATTGCATACAGAGTCAAGAGGAAGAAGTTCAAACAAAGAAAGCAGACACTACAAATCAAAAGGAAGAAGATCCAAGTCCAAAAATCCTCGTAGTTCCCAAAACTCGAAGTCGATCGAGTGCTGGAATTGTGGGAAGATCGGGCAATACAGAAATTAGTGCAAGAGTGCACCCAAGAGTCAGGAGACAAAAGAAGAGGCAAATATTGTTTTAGTAGCTGCAGGAGATATGCTGATATGTTCTTTAGAGAACAGAAAAGAGTCTTGGGTGTTAGACTCTGGGGCATCCTTTCATGCTACCTCACAAAAGGAACTATTCCAGAATTATGTTCCCAGAAATCTTGGTAAAGTTTACCTTTGTAATGAGCAATCATGTGAGGTTGTAGGGAAAGAGGAAATAAAAATAAAGTTGAACGGGTCTCTATGGGAATTGAAAAATGTCAGACATATTCCCGACCTGACGAAGAATTTAATCTTCGTGGGCCAGCTAGCCAGTGAAGGCTACACGACAATCTTGTATGGTGATGATTGAAAGATTTCAAAGGGTGCGATGAAAATTGCTCGAGGGAAAAAGAGTGGTACTCTTTACAAGAAAACAGAAGCATGTCATCTGATTGCAGTTGCAACAAATGAAAATCCCAATCTATGGCACCAAGACTTGGGCATATGAGTGAAAAAGGGATGAAGATCATGCACTCACAAGGAATTACCAGGCCTTCAGTTAATAGAAATTGACATGTGTGAAGATTGTATATTTGGAAAGCAGCAGAGAGTCAGCTTTCAGACAAGTAGATGAACCCCAAAGAAAGAGAATCTTGAGCTCATCCTCTCTGAGGTTTGGGGTCCAACAACTGTCCCATCCGTTAGTGGGAAGCAATACTTCGTGACTTTTATCAATGATCACTCTAGAAAGGTATGAGTTTACTTTCTGAAACACAAGTCAGAAGTATTTTAAGATTTCAAGATTTGGAAAGCTATGGTGTAAAATGGGACATTTTTGAAGATTCAGAAGCTCAGATCCGACAATGGTGGTAAATATGTAACCACCAGATTCAAGAAGTTTTTCTATGAGTACGGGATCATAATGGAGAGAATCGTGCATGGTACGTCTCAACATAATGGTGTAGTTGAGCGTATGAATTGAACATTGACTGAAAAAGCCAGAAGCTTGCGTATGCAGTCAGACCTACGAAAGCAGTTCTGGACAGAAGCAGTCAACACAACAGCTTACTTGATCAACCGAAGTCCATCAGTACCATTTGATCACAAGTTACCAGAACAGGTATGGAGCAGAAAAGAAGTAAAACTCTCACATCTTAGAGTTTTCGAATGTGTAGCATATGTGCACATCAGTGATCAAGGTAGAAACAAACTTGATTCAAAATCAAAAAAATATACTTTCGTTGGTTATGGTGAAGATGAGTTTGGCTACCGCTTATGGGATGATGAAAACAAAAAGATGATCCGCAGCAGAGATGTCATCTTTAATGAAAGAGTGATGTACAAGGACCGGCATGACACAAGTGCTAGCAACTCAGAAGCGAGTGGGCCAGCTTATGTAGAGGTGGAAGATATCCCAGACATTTCTATAATTAGGAATCCTCAGTTAGAGGAATCAAATGAAGAAAGCGGTGACCAGTTAGAACCTTCTACTACAACTCTTATATTGAGAAGGTCCTCTTGACCCCATGTGCCTAACAGGAGATACATGGACTACATGTTGTTGGCTGATGGAGGAGAACCTGAAGATTATAAGGAGGCTTGTCAAACCATGGATGTTAGCAAATGGGAGGTTGCCATGAAGGACGAGATGAAGTCCTTGATCTTAAATCATACATGGGAACTAGTCAAGTTACCCATGGGAAATACAAAGCCCAACTAGCCATGAAGGAAGACTATGATGGTTCCAGGAAATACAAAGCCCAACTAGTTGTCAAAGGATTTCAGCAGAAAGAAGAAGTTGACTATACTGAAATCTTTGCTCCAGTTTAAAGCTCAATACTATCAGGACTGTGTTAAGTATTGTGGCTAGTGAAGAGCTCTATCTAGAGCAATTAGACGTGAAGACTGCATTTCTTCACGGAGACCTAGATGAGGAGATCTATATGCACCAGCCTGAAGAATTTTCAGACAGAAAGAAGGATATGGTGTGCAAGTTGAAGAAGAGCTTGTACGGGTTGAAACAAGCCCCAAGACAGTGGTATAGGAAGTTTGAAAGCTTCATGCACAAGGAAGGTTTCTAGAAGTGCAATGCTGATCACTGTTGTTTCTTCAAAAATATGAGTCCAGTTATATCATATTGCTACTTTATGTCGATGAAATGTTAGTAGCGGGATCAGATATAAAAGACATCAGAAAATTAAAGATGCAGTTGTCAAAAGAATTTGACATGAAGGACTTAGGCCCAGTAAAGAAGATTCTTTTAATGCAAATCATGAGATATAAGCAAAAGGGAGTTTTGCAGCTTTCTCAGGCAGAGTACATCAACTGTGTTTTGCAGAGATTTAACATGGACAAGACCAAACCAACTAGTACACCTTTGGCCAGTCATTTACGTCTATCCAAGGATCAGTCTCCTCAAACAAAAAAAGAAGAAGAGTTGATGGCTAAGATTCCATATGCTTCAGCCACTAGAAGTTTGATGTACGCGATGGTCTGTATGAGGCCAGACAATGGCCATGAAGTGGGAGTTGTGAGCAGGTTTATGTCAAATCCAAGAAAAGCTCTTTGGGAAGCAGTCAAATAGATTTTGAGATATCTACGGGGCACAACAGAAAATGTCTATATTTTAAAAAATGAGATCTAAAGTTACAGGGCTACGTAGATGCAGACTTCGGAGGTGAAGTTGATCATCGGAGAAGCACCACCGGTTATATTTTCACTATCGGGGCTACAACTGTTTGTTGGATGTCGTGGATACAAAATATTGTTGCTCTATCCACTACAAAGGTTGAGTATCTAGCAGTTACAGAAGCCAGTAAAGAATTGATATGGCTTCAAAGATTGTTAGCAGAGTTGGGTTTCACTCAAAAAGGAAGTGTCTTGCACAATGATAGTCAAAGTGCAATACATCTGGCAAAGAACTCAGTGTTTCACTCCAGAACTAAGCACATTGACATACGATATCATTTCATCAGATCTCTTCTTGAGGAAGAAGTGTTGACTTTGAAAAAGATTGTAGGAAGCAAGAATCCGACAGATATGCTAACGAAGGTGGTGACCATTGACAAACTGAAGTTGTGCTCAACTTCAGTTGGGTTGCTAGGATAATAGACCGAGAAGACTGCTGCAGTAATTGAGATGTGAGGACAGATTGAAATTTGTCCTCAAGTGGGAGATTGTTGAAAGTTAGGTAACGTGTCATAATTTGACCAAGCATTAAACACATGTAAGGTGTTGTTTTTTTGACAATTGAGTGTAATTCACATTGCACTTTTCTTCTATAAATAGAGAAGAAGTTTGATGAATGAAACACACAACAACAAATGCACAATAAAAAGAGAGCGAAAAGAAAGAGAAAAAGAGTGTGAGCAAGAAGCAAGAAGCAATAATTTTAGCTTCTGTGTGTATTTGAGTTGTGGGCTATGAGTGAGTTTGAGAGTGTTGGGATCTATGAGGATCTCGTTATGTACAAATCACGAATTCAATAGCAAAGCGTAAACCTATGCGCAGCGGATCTAAAGGTTTGCTTAGAGAACTTACGGTTTAAAATTTATGGCGATCTGGTTGATCTTCTGGATGGCCGTACACAGCACATAAATGAAAGGTTGAATGCAAATCGCGTCTTAGGGTTGCACGAACAAGATCAGATCAAAAATCGAATCAAACGGGTGAAAAAACGGAACAAGACAAGTTGCAGTCCTGGTAGCTTTCCATGGCGCGTGCGGCGTCGGATGGTGGCGATCTCGACGGAGTTGGAAAGCTCTCATCGAGATGGTCATCTGGGTATGCTGCACGTCTTAATCGGACCTCCGGTTAGTTCTGTACGATAAAATATATATCATCTCGGTTTACCTACAAATCTTCTACTGTATGTCTCAAACACCTCTTAATCTTGTACCGGTGGAACAACAAGAAGAAGATAAAGCTCGAATGGGAACTGAGAGAGAGAATATCGCGTGGGCGTGCTTCACGAGTTGTGGAATTGTGTTTCATGTGTTCTCTTCCCATGAGCTTAATGATGTATATATAGAGCTACTGTAACGCCCAGATTTTTATTTATATTTATGGAGCTCGACTATATTTCCATAAATATTAAGTTTCTAAATTTCATGCATTTATTATATTTATTTGCACTAAAATAAATAATTAGTATTCAAGTCTAAGCCATGGAAAATTTATTCGATTTTAATTATTAAAGTCGGATTTATCTAGCCCAAGTATCGGTTATATTTTTAAAACCGAGCCTTAGATTTAATCGGAATTTTATTTAAGCAAATCGAAGTCGAATAATTTAATTATTCGAGCCCAATGGATTTTGAGCGAATTCAATTTATTAGTTGGCCAATTTTTAATTCGAGTGGTCAAATTAATTTTCAAGCCCAAGCGATATTTTAATTCCGAGCCCAATATTTAATTTCGGCCTAAGTCGAAATTATTACTACAAGCCGTTATATTTTATTTATAGATCGAATATTTAATTTCCTAGTCATTATCCGAATTAATCGAGCCCGAGCGTAGGATTTCTTCTAACACGATTACATAACGATTTTTATGAGCCCGACTTTAGTAATTGTTAGGACCGATTTTAGGCCCAACAAAAATAAAATCCTAAGCTCCTCTCCCCCTTCTATAAATAGGTTGTTCCCCAACAACCAACATCCAAACCTAGCCACCAAAACACTATTCATTCTCTTCCTCACTCATCTCCTTCCATAACTAAAGCTCCAAGATCCCATCACCATCTCTCATCAAAAGCAAGAATATCAAGAACAAAAGTTCACTTTCTTAAGCTCCTCCATCATCTTCTTCAAGAACCATGACTTAAGCTTCATTTTTCGGCGAGCACCTCCTTTTTCGGCGAACCTTCATGCCTCACGAGCTCAACCTTACCGTAATCCACAACCCTAGCTCACGTTCATGCCAGTCGAGCCACAGACCGTGACCCACACACGGTCCAAGCTCGTCCCCAGCTTGAAGGTCCGCAGCTCCTCGGTCCCAGCCCTTCACGCTGCTATCCTTCCGCCCGAGCTTTGCCGCCGGCGACTAGCTCGCTCACAGCAGCACGCCGACGTTCGTGCAAGGCCTGCAGCTCCTGTTCACGCGACCATTCTGGCGAAATCCCGACCAGCGTGCATCCTTTTGCAGCAACTGCACCTTCACGCGTGACCAGCCGTCGAGCTTGCTCCATTTCTGATGCCACCTCTCATCCTCGCCGCTGCTCACCACCAGGCCGCCGGAAAACGGCTAGCTCAGCCACTGAACAGCCCACAGTCTGCGACCAACAGCTCCTTTCCGGTCCTAGCTCAAGCCCTGGACACTCTTCACGTCCGTAAACCCCCTTTCCGACCAGATCTGTGCCGGTAAGCTCGATTTCCAACTCTTCCGACCAAGAACCCCTCGAGCCCGCGGTCAGCAACCTCATAGCTCGAGTTTGACCCGGTCAACAACCCCACAGCTTTAGATCTGGTCCAATTCGCTCCTTTGACCATTTCTTAATCCGAGTTATTTTCCTGATCTGCTCGTTTTCGAGCATTTAAAAGGTATAATCGATAAAACTAAATTTATTTGGCTTAGACTACATGATATAAATGAGATAAGAGAAAAGAATGTGTTGATTTGAGTGATTTCAAAAAAAAATGAGATTGCGGGCTTAAAGCTATTTTCGGTACCTCGTTAAATAATTTTGATAATGTTGAAATAAATACCATTAATTTCGTTGCAACGTCTTGAGGCGTAGGTTAAAATTTTATAATTTTCGGACATTGTTTGGTAGGTAACGAGCCGGTCAAATGCGTTGACAGGTCGTAGTAATTTGGAGTTGACTAGATTAGGAGTTACCGTTTTACTTGTTATGTTGACCATTGACTATTAGTATATTGAGGATGCTACGACTCGAATTTCATAAATTTAGGAGACCGTTTGACTTAGTTATAAGATCGGGACTTTAGCCGAGAAATGCGGTATTTTAGAAAATTAGCCGGATATGATTTTTAGTTGCAGTTGTTGATTTTAAAATCAATATAAATTGCATAGAATATATACATTAATTATCGGCTTTAAATGAGTTAGGATTCTTCGAGAATCGAACCCTAGTTTTATTCGGTTCCGATAACCGGGTATATTTCTGGATCTGATTTTAAGTGACTGAACCCTAGTACCGTCTGAATAATTATTAGCCGTCGTATCGTAATTCGTAATGCGTATCGTCATCTCGTGCCCGTGATCGCCTCTCGTCCGACCGTTTGAGCTGAATCGCCGAGTGCATGCCCGTGCATCGAGTCCGAGTCAAACCCCGAGTGCGTGCCCATGCACTGAGTCCATCCGACCTACCGTTTACGCACCGTTCCATTAGCCGTGGTCCAAGCACGCCCCTACGTCAGTGACCGTGGCACTGTTTCAAGATCGTGCACCGGCTAAGCCGTGCAAGTCGAGTTCGTGCCGGCCCAAGTTGCCACGCCGAACTCGGACCACGGTCAAACCGAGCTGCATATAGTCAAGCGAATGACCGACCTGTTGGGATCAGTGAAGATCTCGTTATGCACAAATCACGAATTTAATAGCAAAACGTAAACCTATGCGCAGCGGATCTAAAGGTTTGCGTAGAGAACTTACGGCTTAAAATTTATGGGGATCTGGCTGATCTTCTGAATGGCCGTACATAGCACACCAATGAATTGTTGACTGCAAATCTTGTCCTAGGATTGCACGAACAAGATCGGATCAAAAACCGGATCAAACGAGTGCAAAACGGATGAAGACAAGTTGCAGTCCTGGTACCTTGCGGCGGCGCGTGCGTGCGCATGGTTGGTCGGACAGCTGCGATCTCGACAGCGTTGGAAAGCTCTCGTCGAGATGGTCGTCTGGGTATGCTGCACGTCTTGATCAAACTTCCAGTTAGTTCTGTACTACCAAATATATGTCGTCTCACTTTACCCAAAGGTCTTCTACTGTATATCTCAAACACCTCTTAATCTTGTACCAGGGAACAACAAGAAGAAGATAAAGCTCGAATGGGAACTGAGAGAGAGAAGAGATGCGTGGGGCGTGATTTCCATGATGTGGAATTCTCTTCTCTTCCCATGAGCTTAATGATGTATATATAGGGCTACAATTGAGATTCTTAGGAGATTAGGATTAGGGTTCCTTAATTAATTAAAATACTTGTGGACCAAGCCACTTATTTTAATTAATTAAATAATATTAAATGGGTCACCAACATAATATTATGGTAAATTTACACGTGTGTACATCATATAAAATTATTTTGCATATGTACGATCTATGTTGTCTTTTATCATTTAAAGAGTTGGTGGATGGTTTATTTTCATAATTACGAGTTCTCTTTCTATATCCAATCTTATTCTCTCTCCAAATAAAGAGATCTTCTTTCCATAAAGTCTGATTCTCTCTCCAAATAAATAATTATAACTTGTCCGGAAAGAACGGATCACAGTGAAATTTAAAAAAAAAAAACATACCAAATATGATAGTTATGATTATGGGTTGAACAAATTAAAAAATTTAAACATATAAACATGATATGCGAAAAAAATCATCGAAAAGAGAAATTCATCGTCATAATCGAAAAGAGAAATTCATCATCATATAAACATATAAACAAAAAATCATCGAAAAAATTCATAAAAAATTCATCGATCTGGCTGAGGAAAAAAAAAACAATGCGAAAAGAGAAATTCATCTTCATATAAAGAACATATAAACATAATTTGCATAAAGAGAAAATCATCGAAATATTAATATATGTTTAGATATACTGTATGTATACATTATATAAACATTATCTGACAGTTCTCTAATATTAACTGTATAGTCATACATAAGATAAACGACATATAAACAATTATGAAAAACAGGAAAAAACATAATACACAGTTCTGAATGATCGCAAACTCCAAATCGAACTACACAGTTCTGAATGATCGCAAACTCCAAATCGAATGTAGTTATACATAAGATGAACATCATATAAACAATTGAAGGAAAAACTTTAAACCAACATTTGTACCAATCTAAAAAAAGGGCACCCGATCCCATCAAGCAAACACAAGTTAACCTCGCTTCACCATCACCATCGTTCGGATTAACGTGAGGTGGAATTTTATGCGCCATTGAAGAAATACACCCGATTAACCTCAAGTGTTCTCTTTAAGTATTGTAGCAATCTCAACTGTAACATAAAGAGAGAAATAATAAGAATAATGAAGGAGAGACCGAGAGAAATAAAGGAGTTGAGAGAATTATGAACAGAATAAAAAAAATGGATAAGAGGTAAAGAAAAGAAGATATAAACGAGTGAGAGGAGGAGATTGAGAGAATTAAGGAGGAAAGAAGCAACGATGGAAGAGAGAGACTATTAAAAATAAAAGAGAGAATTGAGGAGGAAAGAAGCAATGATGAAAGAGAGAGACTTTTTTCATTTAATATCCTATCTGTTATCCGAATTAAGAGGATGACTTGTTATGGGATATGGTGGTATTATTAAAAATAAAGTTTCTTATTCGTACTTTTAAAAATAAGTACAATTACAACAATAAGAGGAGTAATTTTCTCTAATATTATTGCACTCCCTTTTCCTAGCCTAATTTACAATTGAGACTCCAATAATAATTACTCGATTTATCTCTCCATGTTTAAGATATAATGTCTATTAATTAATTCAATTACTGACAATCAAGAATTAATTATTTTATTATTATTTCACCGAAGCTAGCGCTCACATTATTACTATGTCGGAATTTAATCTACCTGCAAGGATTAGCATAATAATCCTTCATGAACTCACTCCGGGGACATCATGAAACTAACGCACATGATGACCGTAAATATCATAACAACACATCCTACATGTAGCAATATTACTCAAAACAGCGGGTCTATTGGCCCAGTTCACTAAGCCTCACCCATGTGAATCAAAGTAATAAATATTACACATATATGTCTGTTTAATATCTTACGGGTTAAGAGTACGCAGTAATTAACCGAGGCCTAGTTCGTTTACGACGATCAGTATAAAACGAACTGCTCTTCTTTGGGATCCTGTTTAATACATAAATGTACTAGTGCAACAAATCAGTCAAGACAAACTGTACAGTTGACACTACAACCGTTCGCGATGGGGTGTTCATGTCCATCTAGGTTGTGAACCACTTATTCTTGTTTCGCGAGTAACTGATAGTATGATCTTCGGTTCGCCTTATGACGACCCACACTATCTATTGCAAAACAACAAAACGTAGAACTTTTTTAATCTAACATATTTCTCATTCATAAAGGGTAAAAGTGTAATATCATCCAAAGCCAAGCTTTCAGTATATAACACTAACAATCTCCCACTTATACTTTAAGCTTTCGCTTGTACATGTATAGTCCTATCAATCCGTTATTCTAAAAAACATATGTCGATCATATCGCCATGCACTTGACTCCCATTCCTTTCACGTGTTCGACGAAGAGCTTCTCCAGAAAACTCTTCGTGAAAGGATCAGCTAGGTTGTCCTCAGATGCAATCTTGACAACATCAACGTCTCCTCTACCAACTATCTCTCGGATCAGATGGTACTTGCGCTCTATGTGTTTACTTGCTATGTGGGCTCGTGGTTCCCTTGAGTTTGCTACTGCTCCACTATTATCACAGTACATGGTGATACCACGTGGAAAACTCGGATCACCTCTAAGTTTACCAAGAAGTTTCTGAGCCAAACTGCCTCTTTCGCTGCCTTTGTTTCTATGTAATCGGCTTCCATGGTAGAGTCTGCCACGCATTTCTGCTTTGCACTCCTCCATGAAATGGCTTCATTTCCCAAGGTAAACACATAACCAGAGGTTGACTTACTCTCGTCCATATCTGACTGGAAATCAGAATCACTATAACCCAGAGGTAACAAGCTGTCTGCACGGTAAACCAACATATACTCCTTAGTCTTTCTCAAGTACTTAAGTATATGCTTCACCACAGACCAATGTTCCCTACCCGGATTACTTTGATATCTGGCTACTAAGCCAACGGCGTAGCTGATATCTGGCCTGGTACAAAGCATAGCATACATAAGACTTCCTACTGTCGATGCATAAGGAACTGTCTTCATGTCCTCAATCTCTTGAGGCGTCTTAGGAGACATCTCCTTAGAGAGAGAGATTCCTTTCCTGAAAGGCAAGGTACCTTCCTTGGAATCCTACATGTTGAACCTAGCCAAGATAGTATCTATGTATGATGACTGGGATAAGCACAACATTCTGTTCTTACGGTCTCGTACGACCCTAATACCAATAATGTGTCCTGCTTCACCTAAGTTCTTCATATCAAACTGCTTAGACAACCACACCTTTACGTCCGACAACTCCTTCTTACTGTTTCCAATAAGAAGTATGTCATCCACGTACAGCACAAGAAACACCACCACGCTCCCACTGATTTTCTTGTACACACAGTGCTCATCCGGACATTGAGTTAACCCGTACGACTAGATCACCTCATCGAACCGAATATTCCAAGATCTCGAAGCTTGCTTTAATCCAAAATGGACCGATTAAGCTTACACACTAGATGCTCACGTCCTTTTGCAATGTATCCCTCTGGTTGCTGCATATAGATGTCCTCCTGAAAGTTTCTGTTAAGGAAAGCCGTCTTGACATCCATCTGCCATACCTCATAATCTATATGAGCAGCTATAGCCAAGATAATTCGAATGGATTTAAGCATAGCTACTGGCGAAAATTTCTCATCATAGTCGATACCCTCAATCTGGGTAAAACCTTTCACAACAAGCCTAGCTTTGAAGGTTTGCACCTCTTTATCCGATCCTCTATTTCTCTTGTAGATCCACTTACACCCAATGGGTCGTACCCATTGGGTGGTTCTACAAGATCCCAAAACTGATTAGAGTCCATTGACCCCATTTCAGCATTCACTGCAACATTCAGATGCCTCGTTGTAGGTTCTTGGGTCCGATTCTAGGTTTTCTGGAACTGAGCCCTTAGTCTCTTCAAGACCTATCCATCGGTCGGGTAATTGAGAAACCCTCCCACTTGCCAGCTTTCGTTCCCTTGGGATAGCCTACAAACACTCGTGCTTCCGAACGTTTCTCCAACTTTCCAGCTTCCTGCACTAACACGTGTGCAGGACTACCCCATACTCGAAACTATAAGAAACTGGGCGTGCGCCCTTTCCACATCTCATAAGGAGTAGTTTCTACCGACTTTGAAGGAACCATGTTCAGAATATACACAGCTGTTTCTAAAGCCAATCCCCATAACGAATCTGGTAACTTTGAATAACTCATCATCGACCTGACTATTTCCATAAGAGTCATATTTCTTCGTTCTGCAACCCTGTTCTGCTGGGGTGTGCCTGGTGCAGTCAATTGGGATTCAATCCCAGCTTCTGATAAATATGTCCTAAACTTTCCAAAGAGGAATTTGCCACCTCGATCAGATCGAAGCGACTTGATACTTTTACTATGTAGCTTCTCCACACTTGCCCGATAGTCATTAAATTTTTCAAAGAATTTGGACTTGCGGTGCAACATATAAATGTACCCAAATCTCGAGTAATCATCTATAAAAGAGAAAAAGTACTTGAAACCTCCTTTAGATGGATCGACATAGGACCACATATATCAGAATGAATCAGTCCTAGCACTTCTTGGCTCCTATACCCCTTTGCCGTAAACGGCCTATTGGCCATCTTACCTTCATGGCATGATTCGCAAGTTGGATAATGCTCTTCCAATGGACTGAGAAGTCCACTGGCCACTAAATTTTGAATCCTCCTTAGGTTGATGTGCCCAAGTCTAAGGTGCCAAAGATATGCTTGATTCATACTCGAAGATTCCTTCCTCCTATTAGATTTAGTCGTGACATTATTCAATTCAGTTTGTTGCAGTGTGGGAGAGTTTGGTTTGAGAACATATAAATTGCCAACTAATGAACCAGAACAAATGAAACACTTTCCATAACGAATAACAACCATGTCATCAAACGTAAACGAAAATTCATCTGTAACAAGTTTAGAAACTGAAACAAGATTCTTTCTAAAACTAGGAACATAAAGGCAATGTCTCAAAACCAAAATACTACTATCAAAAGATAAAGTAACGTCTCCCGCTGCAACAGCTGCCACTTTCGTAGCGTCGCCCATGTAGACGGTGATCTCTCCCTCCCTAAGCCGCCTGGTTTCCTGGAACCCCTGCAACGAATTGCAGACATGATCAGTGGCTCCAGTATCTACACACCAGGTTCTGGTAGATACAACCGCTAAACATGTTTCTACGAAATTAACGAGAGAGTTACCTTTTTTGAGGAGAGGGCAGTCGACCTTCTAGTGTCCTGACTTGTTGCACTTGTGGCATCTACCTTTCGGCTTCTTTGCCACAGACTGAGGGGCGGTCGCTGTACCACCGGGGCATCCTGCACATTTGCCTTTCCTGCAGACTTCTTTCTCTTCCTGCCCTTGTGAGGCCTGGAAGGTCCAGCCTGCTCGGCAACCAGTGCGTGAGGCGCCTGAGTGAATAAGGCCTCCGCCGACTGAAGCTCTGCTAATAGTTCTGGAAGAGCCTTATGCATCTTGTGCATGTTGTAGTTCAACCGGAACTGATCAAAACTCTTTGGTAGAGATTGGAGCATGATATCAACTTGGGTTTCCCCGTCGATAAAACCTCCCATAACCTCAAGCTCATTGAGTAGCGCCATAACCTTGAGAGCATGCTACCTTAAGGGTGTGCCTTTTGCCATACGCGTAGTCATCAGAGCACTCATAGCCTCTTGCCTAGCAGCCATAGACTGGTGTCCGAACAGATTCCTGATATTGAAAAGTAAATATTCTGCAGTGTTCATAGACTGATGCTGATGTTGAAGAACGTTTGACATAGATGCCAGAATGTAACATTTTGCCATCTCATCAGCCTTTTTTCACCGGACATACTCCCCTTTCTCCTGCTCAAGAGCATCAGCCGCGGGCTCTGCCGGGCAAGCCTCATTAATTGCAAACTTATAACCCTCAGTAGTCAACACAATGTCTAAGTTCCTCTTCTAATCAATGTAATTAGGACCAGTAAGTTGATTTTCTTTTAGAATGACAGATAACGGATTGAACGACATGATGAATATCTGAGAAACACGAAAATAATTTTACAGATTAAACACATTTGAATTTAATTGCTAATATTGATATCCTCCAAACAATATTAACTTAAATTCACCGATATCTCAAAACACCGAGAGTTAATGCATGATGCGAGGGCAACTCTACACAACTCAACATTCGCAAGAGAAGGGCTTTCAAAGGCCCATTAATTTCCATAAGCCAAAACTAAATTCATGACGAATGAAATTAATAGTCGGTCTCCATTTGGCCATGCAATAAATTCAGGGACCCCGAGGGGAGTTATAAATAAATCGCATCCTAAGTGAATCCCATTTCTCGATCCTGAGTTCATATGAATTCGATTATACGTTATCCGAGGGGAAGCCCATACTCTCTCATAAGACTCCCTCTAATCGTCTTATTAGAAATTAAGACTTGTTTTCGAACACGACACCATTATTTGATGTGGATAACATATATTTATCGCCCTATCGTTATAATAATATTTTGAGTTCTAGATATATAAATTAATAATTTTATTTTTACACTTACATGACTTTCCTAAAATATCTGATCTTCTAAATCACAAAGATCTTGCGGTGAATCTTTTCCTGGTAATTTCCTACAATTAATTTTAGCGATGTCACCCGAAGGGGAGCCCATAACCGCAATTAATTGATTTACCGACAAATTAGAAATGGAGGCCTTAGGAATTTTACAATTAACCTTATTTTAAAATCCCTTCTCAAACTTAGTATAATTTAAATGAGGATTTTTACTTATTTAAATATTTATACAATTCTAAATTAATTCTATGTAAATGCAATAATTAATTAATATGCATAATTAAATATGCAATTTTAAATTAATCTCATGCAAGTACAATAATCCATTAACATGCATAAATAAATAAACAAATAGTTAATGACATAATGAATTTAAATAAATCAATCCACTATTATGGCCATTAAATATTGAGTTCCCATAAACAAGGAAACCTTGTATATTCTTTCCTTGTTCAACTGGAACTCCCACTGCAGTAGAATCCTTGTAGATCTTGTACTGCTTGGACACCAAGTAAACCTCTCCACCGCCGTCGCCGCCGTCCGGCCGCCGCTGCTGGTGGTCAGAAAATATTATTTTTTTTTCTCGCGCGTGTCCGTGCACGCCTCCGGGCTTCGTCCTGGTTGGTCTTTCGAGGTTGGTTGATCTCTTGTGATCTCCCGGCAATTAATCCATCACAACACGAAAAATATAATTTACAAAATTACATAATCTGATCTTAGATCCAACGAATGGATGTACATGTTTTCTAAACAAAATAATTAAATCTATACGGTCAACCCCAGGGCGAATAATTATTACAAACATTCATCCATCAAATTCCTCGACATGTCTGATACTTTAAAAACCACATCTTAACGTCTGACAACTCCTTCTTATTGTTTCCAATAAGAAGTATGTCATGTACGTATAGCACAAGAAACATCACCACGCTCCCACTGATTTTCTTGTACACGCAGAGCTCATCCGGACATTGAGTGAACCCGTATCTGGATCACCTCATCGAACCGAATATTCCAAGATCTTGAAGCTTGATTCAATCCATAAATGGACCGATTAAGCTTACACGCTTGATGCTCACGTCCTTTTGCAAATGAATCCCTGTGGTTGCTGCATATACATGTCCTCCTGAAGGTTTCCGTTAAGAAAAGTCGTCTTGACATCCATCTGTCATACCTCATAGTCCATATAAGTAGCTACAGCCAAGAAAATCCGAATATACTTAAGCATAGCTACTGGCGAAAAGGTCTCATCATAGTCTATACCCTCAATTTGGGTATAACTTTTTGCAACAAGCCGAGTTTTGAAGGTTTGCACCTCCCCATCCGATCCTCTCTTTCTCTTGTAGATGCATCCAATGGGTCGTATCCAATCAGTTGGTTCTACAAGATCACATACCTGATTAGAGTCCATTGACCCCATTTCAGCATTCATTGTAACATTCCATGAATCTGCATCTTTATCTTGATTTATTCAAGACTAATCAACAGTGGACGTTTGACAAGACCACATTAAAAAAACTCCTTTTACCTCTATATAGTATGAAATGTTTACTTCATAGTTTCTTAGTTTTTAGGTATAACATTTGAATTTTACCTCTATATAGTATGAAATGTTTACTTCATAGTTTCTTAGTTTTTAGGTATAACATTTGAATATAAAAGTATGTAAATTCCACATGTTGATATCATGTTAAAGTTG
>CACSLK010031655.1:7528478-7561627 GCA_902706635.1 Striga hermonthica | reverse complement strand
AAAAAAAAAATCAAGCTAACCCAAACAAGCATCAAATAAAATACTCAGCGGTGCGCTGGCGGGGTTCGGTTGGGAGGGCCAAAACCTTGCTCTGCGTCAGATCCTTTGACTGGGTCGCCTATAGTTTCACAAATTCCTAGAGGGGAAGAGTCTGCGGCTTCTTCTCCGTCTTAGTGGCAGCGGCGGCAGTGAGAACGGAAAATTCGACTGGAATAATGTGAAGTAATTTTTTTCCCTACCAAATTTCCATTAAGTATGGCAGAGACAACATATATTTCTCGCATTACATACTACACATCGAATACTACTGAAATTAATCAAAATTGGATAATCAAATTAATCAAAATTGGATGTTCAAATTTTCCAGCATACAAGAATATTAATATTCACAGCTAAAGCATAAACAAACAATTCATCAAGATATAATCACAACAGAGTACCTAAAACCAGTATGAAGCCAATAACAACCAATAACCAAAACAACATCTTCATTATTTGCATCAGAATTAAAACTACATGTGCAACTTTGCAATTAATCATGAAAAATATATTTTAAAGTTACCTCTAGCGCGCCTGCCAATATCTGAAAAATGGAGCCGAATCGTTAACCCTAGTCTTTAGTTTCTTCATGAAAGAAGTTTCAAGTCAAAACTTGCATAACAAATCAGAAGCAATGTTATTGTTAGGAACACAAGTATTTCTCGCAAATTTTCACAATAAATCCAAACAACAAAACACAGTACTTCACAATAAATCCAAACAACTATCATTGTAGTACTATAACTTCAAATGAAGAGTCATAGATTAACCATAATATTCAAAATGAAGGAAAACAAAAACTAAGAAAGACAATAATTCAAATCAAATCAGAAAAACAACACATTAACTTCAATTTAATAATTAATAAACACAGACGCCTACCCAAACATAGACACCTCGCCGAATCCAACAGGAGATGACTTCTTACCGGTCGCCCAATTGTTGGTCTCGTCAGCCCTAGACGAAGAAAATTCTCAATCGCCCTCGCTATTGAAGCCTTCCCAAAACTGAGGTTGCTCGTCCCTGATCTCCACGCCGTAAGATCTGAATTAGCCGCCGATCTTGTTCCGATCGAGCACCTCGACGGTGCATGGAAATTGTGTTATGCTTCGTCTGTGATTAACAGCGTGTGGGGGTGGTAGAGTATTATATAATATCTAAATTATCCTTAATCAGATTAAAATATACTCCCTCCTATTCATAACAAATGTTGTTTTGAGAAGATGCACAGTTATTAAGAATATTATTTTTGCCAAAAATAAACCTTATTAATGAGGATAGAGATGAATGTTTTGAGAAAAGATAAAGAGTGAATATAAAAAGACGTAGTGTATTTATTATCTAGATGAGGGTAATAATGGAAAAATATGTACAAAATATCCAAAACGACATTTATTTTGTTAATAGTTGTTAATGCCAAAATGACATATAAAGAGAATAGGAAGTAGTATGTTTTTTTTTTTTCCATTAGATTATCAGTTTTGATGGATATGGTGTATCCTTATTTCTTTATATAATTTACTAGGTTATAAAAGAGTAAGTCTCATTATGATTAAAAAAATTAATATCAGACAAAGACGAGAAAATACTAATTTTGTTTCATATACTTATTTATTGGAAAAAATAAATAAATAAAATTAAATAAAAAATTAACGTAAGCATCCCGAGGACATTTACCGATTTTAGGGAGTTAGAGGACCAAAATTTTAACCTTTTCGCAATTCAAGACTAATCTTTTTTTTTCAGAAACGATAAGGAACTCAATTAATAAACCAAAGATACAATGTTCGAATACAACAAGAAACTACAACGCATGAAATGAGAGACCTCACACACGAGGTCTAATAAACAATAAAAAACATAGGCAACCGAGAGCTGAAGTCGTATGCTAATGAAGATAAAGAGAATGATTACTCCGGGGTGATAAAGAACTGTCGAAGACCTAGTTTATCATCCCAAACCCTGCAGACTAGATAGAACAGAACTCGAGCCACTCCCTTAATGCTTGCCTAACCAGACTAAGCTCAGGGAGATTTTTCCTTTGAAAGACCCAAAGTTTACGGGACTTCTACAACCACCATAACAAATAAGTCGAAAGTTGAATACGGCTCTCATCAATCTCTTTAGAACTTATTGAACAAATGGACCACCACCAATCTTTGAATGTTGCAGCAGGCCAGGAGAAGCAATCCCAGCTAACTGGAGATGCTTTCCACACCTTTTGGGCCTTAGTACAACTCCATAGAATATGCTCAATTGTTTCAATAGCAGCCTCACACACTTGGCATATAGGATCAACAAGTATTCCTCTTTTGAGCAAGTTAAAACTAACTGGCAGAGAGCCTGTAATACATTTCTAAAGGAAATGCTTGATCTTCTCATTAATTTTTAACTGCCAAGTTCTAGTTCTAGTTTTCAAGTCTTTAGCCTTAGAGGAGTTGCCTTCAGGTCTGTCTAGTAGAGTCACATTATCAGAGATTAAGTTAGAATAAGCAGAGGACACTAAAAATAAACCTTTATTTGCACCATGCCAAGTCCAGCAATCATCAAGGTAAGGTTGGAGGTTGTTGATGTGCATAATTGCTTCAACCACTTGTTTGTCAAACAGTTGATTAATGAGTGTGGAGTTCCATCTCTGCCCATTGCTGTGAAGGAGTTCTTGAACCAAAGTGCAAGATATAGGTGCACCTTCTTTGAATTGAATTCTCCGAAGTCCTAGGAAGGGAATCCAGGGATATCCCAAAATTGCAGTGTTTCTGCCACTATGGATTCTAACTTGAACCAGCTTATCAAATTTGGATTTACCCCCCATCACGAGTTCCAGAGCCAAGAGCCTCCAACAATCTTCTTAGCCTCATAGAAATCACAGTTTGGGTAATATCTAGCCTTAAGCATTTTACTGATAAGAGGATCAGGCATAGTCATCAACCTCCAGAGTTGTTTCATGATCATGGCATCATTTAAGAGTCGCAGGTCTTGGAAGCTAAGTCCTCCATGGGATTTTGGTAGAGTGACTTTATCCCACCACATCCAATGCACACTTTTGGACTGCTCACCTCCCTTGCTCAACCAGAACCTAGCACATAAGTTGGACACTTCCTTGCATATAAATGTGGGCAGTTTGAAACATCCCATTACATATATAGGTAGGGCATTCAGGATGGCTTCGATCCTTACCTCCTTGCCAGCTGGTGAGAGGAGCCTGTTCTTCCAGCTATTTATTTTACCTCTAACAACATCCAAAATAAATGAGAAAGCCTGAATCTTAGAGCTGCCAATTCCAAGGGGCAAACCCAAGTACTTGGTGGAGTTGTGCTCAGTGATGTTATTCATGATGAAGAATATTCTTCCTCTAAGCTGAGAGGATGAGTTCTTGCTGAAAAAATTGGAAGATTTGCCCCAGTTAACTTGCTGACCAGAGAAGGATTAGTAGTTGCTTAGAATGTCCATGAGTTGAAAGGCCAGGTTGCCATCAGCTTTATAGAAAAACAGGGTGTCAACTGCAAACAGGAGATGTGATGGTGTGGGCCCATCTCTGTATATTCTGATCCCTTTCATACCACCAAAGCCAGCTTCATGAATAATCAAAGAGGAGAAGACTTCAGCTACCAAAATGAAGAGATAAGGTGATATAGGATCCCCCTGCCTTATACCACGAGTAGGATGAATCAACTCTCTAACTTGGCCATTTAATTTAAAGAAGAAAGAGGTTGAGGTGATGCATCCCATGATCCCATTCACAAGTTTGGTGTGAAATCCCATTCTGATTATAACCAACTTAATACAATTCCATTCAAGCCTGTCAAAGGCTTTGAGCAGATCAAGCTTAATAGCCGTGAAAAAAATTTTACCTGACCTGTGTCTGTTTAGGTAGTGGAAGACCTCCAGGGCAATGATAACATTATCCATGATGGATCTATCAGAGATGAAGGCTGCCTGTGAATCACCAATGCATTGTTGGAGACAAGGTTTGAGGCTAGTGGACAGATGCTTGGTAATGGTTTTGTATAGGATGCCACACAAGCTGATCAGCCTGAAGTTATGGAGGGAGTCAGGGTAGAGGCATTTTGGAATGAGTGAAATGATTGTGTTGTTCCAATACTTTAGCATTCTCTTATAATGGAAGAAACTTTGAATAGCAGCACAAATATCATCCTTAAGGTGTGGCCAAAAGTGATGGAAGAACAGGCCTGTCATGCCATCTTCTTCGGGAACTTTCTCAGGATGCAAACTAAACAAGGCTCCTTTATTTTCATGTTCCTCCACCTCAGCATTAAGGGCTTGGTTCTGCTCATCAGTGATAGACTGTAGAATGTTGGAGAGAATATCAGTATACCTTGTTGGCCTTTAGAAGAATAGAGCCTGTCATAAAATATGCAAACACAATTCTGGATGCTTTGTTGATCCTCAAGACTATGCCCATGTTCATCAGTTAACCGAGTTATTGTATTTAATTTTTTTATTTGGTCAGTAAAGGCATGGAAGAACTTGGAGTTCTTATCTCCTTCTTTCAACCACAGTAATCTGGATTTTTGTCTCCAATCGGCCTCCTCATTCTTGTATGTAGCATTAAGTTGGGAAGTAAGAGAGTGCCAAGTGTCCCAATCCCTGTCACTATTAGCATTTCTCATTTCCTCCAAACATGTTGAGATGGTTTTGATTTTTCTTTGATTGGCTGAATTGTGGTGCTTACTCCATTACAATAGAGCAATTCTAGTAGCTTCAATTTATTCCTTAACCCTGAACATTGGGGTTCCACTAAATTCTTGATACCAAGCCTGTGAAACCACATCATTAACTCCATCCCTAGCCAACCATCTCTTGTCATAACTAAATCTGCTCTTATTCTTATGGCTGGTGGTATCAGCGTTTATAAGAAGCATATTATGATCTGAGGCTGATCTAAGAATGTTTTCCACTGAAGCATTGGGGTGTTGAGAATAGCAGTCCATTGAACAAAAAGCTCTGTCCAACTTCTCTTCAACAAATCGCTCATCCTCCCTATTGTTGGCCCAGGTGAAGGAGTATCCAAGCCAATTCAGCTCAATCATCCCCATGTCTGAAATAAATTCATTAAAGCCAACCAAGCTTTGAGGTGATCTCAGCATTCCCTTATTTTTGTCTTCATTACAGCATAGATCATTCCAATCACCTGCACATAACCAAGAAGATTCCCATTTTGGTTGCATTTCCTTGAGAAGATCCCATTGAGAAAGCTTGATACTTCAGAGAGAGATTATATAAACAAAAATAATCCAAGATAGAATATGACATTGAGCTGAGGAGAACTCCACTTCTATACAAAATTCATGGCTGAGAACTTGGTAAATAACAATATCTTTGCTCCACATCAAGAGCATACCACATGTTGTACCAACTGGATTAACCACTTTCCATCTGTCATCGATGTGTAAATTAAAGCAAACTGTATTTACAAAATCTGATTTTTTCTTAGTTTCTGAGATAAAGGTAAAGGTCGGGCAGTGGGTTCTAATGGACTCCTTTAGCTAGGGAATTGTAGAGGGTCCACCCAAACCTCTACAATTCCACACCAGCACTCTTATTGATCACCTATTTGCCCTTTGAGGTGGGCCAACTGCACCTTTTTAGAGTCAATTTTCTATTTCTTCCCCCTGAGGGTGGGGTGATCAATAATCTGGTTCTGATATTGTGAGAGAGAGGGATGAACATAGTCTTCCTGTATATTCCTCTTCTGGTTTTGATTAGTGGACTGAATAGCTGGATTCACCTTACTGGTCTGAGTTTTTCCCTGAGGAGCTGATCTGCTCCATCTTTTGACATTAGAAGATTTCCTAACTGGTTCAGGTGCACCTTCTTCTCCATCAGCAATCATGGTGACAATCCACTTCCAAATCGGTAGCATTTGGAATGTCCATTTGAGGTACAACAATTTCTTTACCCTTGTTTGTCTCTTGAATGTGAGTCTTGTCCATCAATTTTGAAATTTGGGGTGTGGATCTCTGGGAGTTGAAAAGAATGTTTGATGATTCTTCTGGGGAGAGAGAGAGTTGTGAAGGAGGTCTGAGTGGGATTTAACTGTAACTTCAACCAGGTTGGAGTGGTTAATAGAAACTTCGTTATGCAGTTTTTTTAGAGTTGATTGCCTAATCCTGCTTCAGTAGCTGAGAAGTTGGATTTGAGGGGTTGACTGGTATGTTTTGAGCCCATGGAGCCTGAGGGGCTGCTCTGTTGGAAAAAGAAGTTTTGATGTCCTTCACTTGCTTTTAACCATTCCCCATACTGTCCTGTTAGAAGAGAGTTGTTGGCAATATCCTCAATCTTCTTTTTGCAATCTCTGTCTAAATGACCCAGCTTACCACAATAGAAACAAAGATTAACTAGCTTCTCATATTTGAAGCTAATTTTGATGACTTGATCTCCCAGCCTTACATTAGCACATTGGAGGAGGTTCTTTGACGTCGATTGCTGCCAAAATTCGAACCACCCTGCATCCGCCTATATCACCTACAGATGAAAGAGTGACATTAGAAGCCTCTTTGAAAAGTTTGCCAATCTTAAGCCCACCTTCAATATATTGCTAGTGCAAAGAAATATTACATATATGAACCCAAAAATTGAGAATATCAACGTTGGGGTTGGCGCTGCTAATATTGGGTTGCCATTCTTGTAAGGTAAGATATTGATTGTCAAATATACAATTAGTACGAGAGACCACCTTCTTCAGATCTTCTTCAAATTCAAAGATGAACTAAAAAAAAGTTAACCTTCAGCTCCCTAATTTGAACTACGCCTTAAATCTTCCAGATACGCCCAATAGTTCATTTGATGCCAAAGAGACTGGCTTTACGATCACCTACAATTTTACGAAACATACTCTTTATACATTCATTCTTACTCAAGAGAATGTCATCCTGGACAATGTCAACAGTTGAGTGCTCCGCTTCAGATAGTAAGATTTTCTGCAACTGCCTTTCAAGAACTTCTGCCGCATTGAGTCCTGAATTATGCTTACTAGAAGATGCCATACGAGAATAGACAAAAAGACAAACCTCGATGCTAACTGAATAGAGAGAGAGTCAGAATAGAAGATCTCATACGAGAGAATTAGGGCTCCCAGCAGGAGAATGCATTTTGGGAAGAATCAACACATTAATTCAAGACTAATCAACAGTGGACGTTTGACAAGACCAAATTAAAAAAACTCCTTTTACCTCTATATAGTATGAAATGTTTACTTAATAGTTTCTTAGTTTTTAGGTATAACATTTGAATATAAAAGTATGTAAATTCCACATGTTGATATCATGTTAAATTTGTTATTAAATGGTCATTTCTATCAGCTAACAGATATATATCCTTAACAAAAAAAAATGTGTAAGTTTAGAAGAATGGCTTTTTGACCCATTTAACAAAGGAAATTACATTGTTGAAGATCAAAAATCAAACAATGCCAGAGACAAAAGTTCACTTTCTTAAGCTCCTCCATCATCTTCTTCAAGAACCATGACTTAAACTTCATTTTTCGGCGAGCACCTCCTTTTCTGGCGAACCTTCACCCCTCACGAGCTTGACCTTACTGGAATCCGCAACCCTAGCTCACGTTCACACCGTTCAAGCCACAGACCATGACCCACGCACGGTCCAAGCTCGTCCCCAGCTTGAAGGCCCGCATCTCCTCGGTCCCAGCCCTTCACGCCGATGTCCTTCCACACGAGCTCCGCCGCCGGCGACTAGCTCGCTCACAGCAGCACGTTGACGTTCGTGCAAGGCCTGCAGCTCCTGTTCACATGACCATTCCGGCGAAATCCCGACCAGCGTGCATCCTTTTGCACCAGCTGCACCTTCACGCGCGACCAGCCGTCGAGCTTGCGCCATTTCCGATGCCACTTCTCATCCTCGCCGCTACTCACCACCAAGCCACCGGAAAATGGCTAGCTCAGCCACTGAACAGCCGACAGTCCTCGACCAACAGCTCCTTTCCGGTCCCAGCTCAAGCCCTGCACACTGTTCACGTTCGTCAACCCCCTTTCCTGCCATATCCGTTCCGGTAAGCTCGATTTCCAGCTCTTCCGACCAAGAACCCCTCGAGCCCGCGGTCAGCAGCCCCATAGCTCGAGTTTCACCCGGTCAACAACCTCACAACTTTAGATCTGGTCCAATTCGCTCCTTTGACCATTTCTTAATCCGAGCTATTTTCTCGATCCGCTCGTTTTTAGCATTTAAAAGGTATAATCGATAAAACTAAATTTATTTGGCTTAGACTACATGATATAAATGAGATAAGAGAAAACGATGTGTTGATATGAGTAATTTCGACAAAAAAATGGGATTTTGGGCTTAAAGCTATTTTCGGGAACTCGTTAAATAATTTCGATAAAATGTTGAAATAACTACCATTAATTTCGTTGCAACGTCATGAGGTGTAGGTTAAAATTTTATAATTTTCGGACATTGTTTGGTAGGTAAACGAGCCGGTCAAATGCGTTGATCGGTCGTAGTAATTTGGAGTTGACTACATTAGGAGTTACCGTTTGACTTGTTATATTGACCGTTGACTATTAGTATATTGAGGATGCTATGACTTGAATTTTTAATTTAGGATACCGTTTGACTTAGTTATAAGATTGGGACTTTAGCCAAGGAATGTGGTATTTTAGAAAATTAGTCGGATATGATTTTTAGCTGCATTTGTTGATTTTAAAATCAATATAAATTTCATAGAATATATACATTAATTATCGACCTTGAATGAGTTAGGATTCTTCGAGAATCGAACCCTAGTTTTATCCAGTTTCGATAACCGGGTATATTTCTGGATCTGATTTTAAATGACTAAACCCTAGTACCGTTTGGATAATTATTAGTCGTCGTATCATAATTTGTAATGCGTGTCGTCGTCTCGTGCCTGTGATCACCTCTCGTTCGACCGTTGGAGCCGAACCGTCGAGTGCGTGCCCGTGCACCGAGTCCGAGTCAAACCCCGGTTGCGTGCCCGTGCATTGAGTCCATCCGACCTACCGTTTTTACACTGTTACGTTAGACGTGGTCCAAGCACGCCCCTGCGTCAGTGACCGTGGCACCATTTTAAGATCGTGCACCGTCTAAGCCATGTCAGTCGAGTTTGTGCCGGCCTGAGTTGTCACGCCGAACTCGGACCACGGTCAAACCGAGCTGCACATAGTCAAACGAATGACCGACCAGCTCCGAGTGAGCTGTCGGTCCGGTCAGTCCGGACGGTTCGAGATATATTTCAGATAGAATTTCAGAGATAGTATTTCAGATTTATATTTCAGATAGATTTCAGATATAGTTAAGACTTCAGATATAGTTAAGATTTCAGATATATTTAAGATTCTAGATAAAGTTAAGATTCCCAAATAGATTAAAGATCTAGATATAGTTTAGATTCAGTCAGATTAGATTAAGTCAAATTTTAGTTCCAGATTTAGAAATATTTCAGAGAACTCTAGAATGCCTCAAAGACAATAATATTTTCAAAATCAGCTTGTAAATCCCTAAAATGATTTTTAAAGCAGCGCGAGCGAACCTAGACAGTAAGGTATTAAAGATTTGAGTTTTATTCTGAGCCAGTACTTAGAATATTTCGCTCAATATATTTTGTAGCTTGAGGAGAGTCGAGCCTCCGTCAGCTACCAACTTCAGTTTCAGCATTTGCATTCGCCAGTTTCCAGGTGGCTACTACGTACTGTGTATTTCATCGCTTTTAATAATTTACCATGTCTGAGGTCTATATGTGATTAAATTGAAGGACCGAGACGGATGAGTGATCCCGTATTGGTCAAGATGTCAGATGTCAGTTATGACTTAGATGAGTGGGCGAGGCCCAGCCTAAGTCCAGCGTCCAGATGAGTGGGCGATGTCTAGCCTGGATTTCTGTGATAGGGGACCCCCAGAGTGTGCACAAGAGGAGTGGTTTACCATTAGTCCATAGCCAGACCAATTTATTCATATATATGTTGATTTCATAGTTTGTTATTAATTGTGCTGAGTATTCAGTGGCGGTCCCGGCAGAGCACCTTTGATTCATTTTTGCTCACGCCTCCCCACTACCATATTTTTTAGGTGATTGAGTCCCGTGTGGAGCGTAAGCAGATATGTGGTGTTGGTCCAGCTTCAGGACATTTTTGTGAAAACTTGTCATATAGTACTTGAACATGTTTGTTTTATCTATGTTTGTTTTATGCTTATTGCTTTTCTGAACTTGTACTTGCTTCCACATTTTAGACTTGTGTTTCAGATGTCAGATTTCAGACTATTATTTCATATGTTAGATTATGTCAGATTTTCAGAATATGCATGTTTTATCCGGTATTATTCATGGCCTTAATTCTAGAATGAATTTACTTGGTCGCATGCATGATAGATTAAAGAGATAAGATATAAGATTAAAGTTGAGTAGCACCCCGCATTTTAAAGTTAAAGTATTTTCGAAAAATTAATAAGAGTTTTCAAAAATTAAATAAGTGCTTTTCATTTATAGCGCGAAAAATTTACTCTTATTTTAGTAAGTCTAGGCGGGGTGTTACAGTTGGTATCAGAGCCACTTAGTGGTTCTGTATACTGAAATTTTAGTGAGATATGACCACACCACGCTCACGCTACGCCGACTCTGAGGTACGTCACCTGTACAGCTTTTATTTGCGAATGCATATTTAATTATAGTCAGACTATTTCAGGGGCATATGATCTATCCTTCGATTAAGATTTGAGAATTATAGTCACAACTCTAGCCAGAACTTAGAAGATTTTAGTGTAACCGGAACTCTAGCCAAGTTAGGTGTTTTCGGAATTCGATAAATTATTAAAGTATAGTGTAGCTATTTATTAATCGGCTATACTGTTTTAGTCAGATTTTCAGCAGAGTCAGTTATTTGTACGCTTTTCCGTTGACTTTCTGAGGACGGAGCGGAATATAACTCTAGAAACAACCTCGATTATGTTGTGGGCAAGTACCTTTACTACGTATCGAGGATAGTCGTGGCGATATATTAGCGCCATAAGATCGATTTCAAACTTTAGAGTTAAGACGGAGTATCTGCATTTCAATGAATTTTGCCATAAATGGCAGAACCCAGTAAACAATAGCTGACCCAGGATCAACTCGGAGGAGGAAGTGCCAGCACCTACGCTCATCACCAGTAGAAGCAGAAGTCCAAAAGACTCAAGAAGATGCAGGTAGTTTAATTATCTCCATTCCATGAACTCGCAATACTTTTGTTGCGGGAATTTCTTCATATTTCGAAACCTTCGTTAAAAATTCAAAGTTGAGACTGAAATTTCATTGCATTCCATAAGAAAGACCGCAAGGACCGAGGTTTTTCTATAATTCGACACTTGCGGAGTTAGATTAACTAGCCAATAGATTGCAACACATAGATAAAGTCGTGGACTTTCCATTGCTTGAACTATGTGAGTTTTAAGTTAAGTTATAACTCTAGAGGTTGCCTCACTTGAGTTGGCAAGAGCCTTCCAGCTAGTATAAGAAGTAATAGATTTTCAGTGTATAAGAGTCATAGATCCGGGTAAGTCCTGGAGGCTTGGAATAAGAACCATAAGTCCGGGAGAAACCATGGAGGCTTGAAGCTGAACCATAGCAGACATGTTTCCATATGAGGTGATCTCTAGTAGTCAGAGAAATAGGAGACCCAGTTTAAAGGAAGCTAGAGCGAGGAATCGCACGTCGAGTCATGTTTTGACACCGAGATGACCTACTCATTCATCTTGAAAGAGAGCCATCACCCAAGGAAGTATCAATAGTATGAGAATACTCATACGACAGTTCACAGAGAATTTAATGAAAGCCGAGTGGGAGTTCACAACCATCCTGATTCAAGAAGAAGAACCAACTTCCGCACACGTAGAAGTTGAGATAACATGTTTAAGAAGAAGAAGACGTATAATTTCGCATACCTGTGCCAAATGCTACAACTCTCGAGTTTGAAGTTGTGAGCAAATGGACGATATGCCGATAGGGAAAATTCTAGAAGCCATGAAGAGCCAGAACACTTCACTGACAACGTCTCGAGTGTTACCATTGTTCGAAAACACGCGTACATATTTTCAAAATGTTGCCGAGAAGACCACATGACCGACAAATGGAATTCGATTGACCTGGTACTGAAATAGAACTAGCGTCAAAAGTGCCAAACCGAGAGACTCCAAGAAGCTGCAAGAGCTAAAGACCCAGACGCCAAGAAGCTGCAAGAGCTGAAGACCCAGATGCCAAGAAGCTACAAGAACTAAAGACCCAGATCCGAATTGTGAATTGTTGGACCAAGAGCGTCACCCTAAGGTGCGCCCGATGGATCGTGAAGAAAAAAAAGAGATGTACACCAATTACCAAAAGTTATGTAGACTCAAGAAGGATAGTAAGTACTCACTTTTGAGAGTCGAAAAGTTGTCGACCCATGCGAGAAGACAACAAGTTCCAAGATTGAACTTGAAGCACGTACATCCTCTATGAGAAGTTTAGGAGCCCGAAGCCTCAAGATCAAAAAGCACGAGAAAGTTGAGGTGATGAAGTCATCTCTAAGTACTAGTGATGTACGACATCATTAGCTTTAGATTAGACGTTGAGGGAAGAAAGAACAGAAAAGCCTCAACATTGAAATTTTAAGTACCCTTGGGTAAATTTTACCCATATAAGTAGTGAGACCCTTAATTTGTATCCGGAAGACGTTAGATCCAGTAGTAGCGCATCGAGTTAACTCAGCGTCGCAGTACTGTGAAGCCACTAGCATAAGATGTGGGTATGACTGTGTTTATGACTGCAGACGACACTGACCCTGCAGGTACATCACACACAGGTATAGCATGAAGGTGTTCCGCGCCCGTGGGCCCGGGGTAGTGGGTAAGCCGCATGCAATGTACCGTGTGCAACGTATCGCATCGTAAAGAGCCGGGTCACAGCAAGTCGAACCACAATTGCTAGTTGTCCTCATCAACATTACAGATCGATGGACAATCATAAGCTGAGATGCTTGTGTTTAGAATGAGAAATCCGTTTGAAAGAGAGATTTGCTACTAAGATAGTTAATAAATGTCGGTTGACATGACATCGTACGATTTAGTGCGAACACAACTGTGGATCGCTGACGTACAAGATAGAAATAGCGCGAGAGGTTCTCAGTCAATAGTAGACCGACAGACAATAGAAAAGAGATCAGCGATCTACGCTAAGACTTAAGGCAACCCTGAATCGACAAAAGTTGCGTACAGGCCAGCCACAGAAAGACTTTCAGACTAATGTGAACGGAAAGATGACCCTGAGGGTCACAGTCGCAGATGAGCAACAACTTAGTTACCCCAGTCATTTTCAGCATATAGCCGAGACGGCGAGCTAAGCCTAACAGTTGAGGCTTTGCCACCGAAATTCTCAGGAAACGTTGAGCGATTTTTCCCCACGTCTCAAATTTGAGAAGATGTGCTCGAGCTCGAACACGTGGAAGCTTTAAATGAGCCTCACGTTGATCCGAGTTTATCCATGAGATAGTACCTACGGCCGCCGTGTGGCGGAAGGTACGCTAGTCAGAGAGTCGAGAAGTAGGTCTCTCTGAGTCCAGGAGTGTCGCCGTAGCTAGGGCGATGCTGCTAAGAGTATAGATGAGCTTCTTTTGAAGTTCCCCAGTATAGTTTATAAAATTTTGTCTTGGATTTTATCTAAGGCACATAGTGAGATTTTAGCGAGTCGCCATGACGAACGAGTACCAGCGAGACTGGACGATGACAGTACCACCCTATAGTAGTATCCAGATAGAGACTCCTATTCTTAAACTTGGGTTAATGGTGTATAACAGCCATAAGGCCGGGTAAATTATGGAGGCTTGAAATAAGAGTCACTAGTCCGAATTTACCTGAGGGCTTGAAATCGGAGTTGCCATGGCATAGCGGAGATCACTAGTTTGAGGAAAACAGAATTCAGAGTTAGAAATCCTAGACTTGAGATTCATTTGTATATGGCCTTAATGTTTAGAGTTTTATCATATACCTTAGTTAGCATTTCGGAGTTTGTTGAAAAGTACTTGGTTTGCCCGCAAGCGAAGGCTGAGCACAAATTTCTACCCTGTTTCGTGTAACCCTAGTGGTTCTGTTGTGAAAAGTGGGAGCACATTACCATGGATTTCGTTACGGGACTACCCAAATCAAAGGAGCAGCTCGATGCGATTTGGGTAGTTGTGGACCGACTAGTGAAGTTGGCCCACTTTTTGCCATGAGGATGACGATGACCATGGAGCAGATTGCCAGTATTTACATCTGTGGGATTGCTTGAATCCACGGAGTAGCCGAGACCATAGTGTTAGCCCGAGATCCTCATTTTCTTGGCTCATTCGAGATCCTCGATCGAGTGGGCGAGTTAATATGCCGTTTGGCGTTGTCACCCGATCTTTCGGGTGTGCACGTCTTTCACGTGTCGATGTTCAGAAGTTGCGTGCATGATCCAGAGGGAGGGTTGAATTTCAGCAAGCTCGAGGTCGGGCAGAACCTGACTTACGAGGAGAGCAGCCGATAGCTATTTTGGACCGAAAGGTCCAACGGCTGAGGAATAGAGATGTATCTCTAGCCCGAGTTCGCTAGAGCCGCCACGGTGAGGCCGAGGCCACTTGGGAGTGAGAGGATGAGATCCACACTCGTTACCCATAGTTTCAGTTCTGACTAGTAATATGTACTTTTCGATTCCTAGTTGCTAGTCGAGTCAGACTTATGTTTAGTTTTAGCATTTCTGAGGACAGAAATATTTTAAGGAGGATAGATTGTAACGCCCAGATTTTTATTTATATTTATGGAGCTCGACTATATTTTCATAAATATTAAGTTTCTAAATTTGATGCATTTATTATATTTATTTGCATTAAAATAAATAATTAGTATTCAAGTCTAAGCCATGGAAAATTTATTTGATTTTAATTATTAAAGTCGGATTTATCTAGCCCAAGTATCGGTTATATTTTTAAAACTGAACCTTGGATTTAATCGAAATTTTATTTAAGCAAATCGAAGTCGAATAATTTAATTATTCGAGCCCAATGGATTTTGAGTGAATTCAATTTATTAGTCGGCCAATTTTTAATTCGAGTAGTCGAATTAATTTCCAAGCCCAAGCGATATTTTAAATCCGAGCCCAATATTTAATTTCGGCCCAAGTCGATATTATTACTACAAGCCGTCATATTTTATTTATAGATCGAATATTTAATTTCCTAGTCATTATCCGAATTAATCGAGCCCGAGCGTAGGATTTCTTCTAGCTCGATTACATAACAATTTTTATGAGCCCGACTTTAGTAATTGTTAGGCCCGATTTTAAGCCCAACTAGAATAAAACCCTAAGCTACTCTCCCCGTCTATAAATAGATTGTCCCCCAACAACCAACATCCAAACCTAGCCACCAAAACACTATTCATTCTCTTCCTCACTCATCTCCTTCTATAACTAAAGCTCTAACATCCCATCACCATCTCTCATCAAAAGCAAGAATATCAAGAACAAAAGTTCACTTTCTTAAGCTCCTCCATCATCTTCTTCAAGAACCATGACTTAAGCTTCACTTTCCGGCGAACACCTCCTTTTCTGGCGAACCTTCACGCCTCACGAGCTCAACCTTACCGGAATCTGCAACCCTAGCTCACATTCACGCTGGTCAAGCCACAGACCGCGACCCACGCACGGTCCTAGCTCGACCCCAGCTCGAAGGCCCGCAGCTCCTCGGTCCCAGCCCTTCACGCCGATGTCCTTCCGCCTGAGCTCCACCGCCGGCGACTAGCTCGCTCACAGCAGCACGCCGACATTCGTGCAAGGCCTGCAGCTCCTGTTCACGCGACCATTCCGGCGAAATCCCAACCAGCGTGCATCCTTTTGCAGCAGCTGTACCTTCACGTGCGACCAACCGTCGAGCTTGCGCCATTTCCGATGCCACCTCTCATCCTCGCCGCTGCTCACCACCAGGCCACCGAAAAATGGCTAGCTCAGCCTCTGAACAGCCGACAGTCCACGACCAACAGCTCCTTTCCGGTCCCAGCTCAAGCCCTGCACATTGTTCACGTCTGTCAACCCCATTTCCGGCTAGATCCGTGCTGGTAAGCTCGATTTACATCTCTTCCAACCAAGAACCCCTCGAGCCCGCGGTCAGCAGCCCCATAGCTCGAGTTTCATTCGGTCAACAACCCCACAACTTTAGATCTGGTCCAATTCGCTCCTTTGACCATTTCTTAATCCGAGCTATTTTCCCGATCCGCTCGTTTTCGAGCATTTAAAAGGTATAATCGATAAAACTAAATTTATTTGTCTTAGACTACATGATATAAATGAGATAAGAGAAAAGAATGTGTTGATTTGAGTGATTTCAAAAAAAATGGGATTTCGGGCTTAAAGCTATTTTCGGGACCTCGTTAAATAATTTCGATAAAATGTTGAAATAAATACCATTAATTTTGTTGCAACATCTTGAGGCGTAGGTTAAAATTTTATAATTTTCGGACATTGTTTTGTAGGTAAACGAGAAGGTCAAATGCGTTGACCAGTCGTAGTAATTTGAAGTTGACTAGATTAGGAGTTACCGTTTGACTTTTAATGTTGACTATTAGTATATTGAGGATGCTACAACTCGAATTTCATAAATATAGGATACCGTTTGACTTAGTTATAAGATCGAGACTTTAGACGAGGAATGCGGTATTTTAGAAAATTAGTCGAATATGATTTTTAGCTGTAGTTGTTGATTCTAAAATCAATATAAATTGCATAGAATATATACATTAATTATCGGCCTTAAATGAGTTAGGATTTTTCGAGAATCGAACCCTAGTTTTATTCAGTTCCGATAACCGGGTATATTTCTAGATCTAATTTTAAATGACTGAACCCTAGTACCGTCTGGATAATTATTAGCCACCGTATCGTAATTCGTAATGCGTATCGTCATCTCGTTCCCGTGATTGCCTCTCGTCCGACCATTGGAGTCGAACCGCCGAGTGCGTGCCCGTGCACCGAGTCTGAGTCAAACCCCGAGTGCGTGCTCGTGCACCGAGTCCATCCGACCTACCGTTTACGCACCGTTCCATTAGCCGTGGTCCAAGCACGCCCCTGCGTCTGTGATCGTGGCACCATTTCAAGATCGTGCACCGGCTAAGCCGTGTCAGTCGAGTTCGTGCTGGCCCGAGTTGCCACGCCGAACTCGGACCACGGTCAAACTGAGCTGCACATAGTCAAGCGAATGACCGACCAACTCTGAGTGAGTTGTCAGTCCAGTTCAGTTGAACCGGTCCGGTCAGTCCGGACGGTTCGCGATATATTTCAGATAGAATTTCAGAGATAGTATTTCAGATTTATATTTCAGATAGATTTCAGATATAGTTAAGACTTCAGATATAGTTTAGATTTCAGATATAGATATGATTTCAGATAAAGTTAAGATTCCAGATAGATTAAAGATCTAGATATAGTTTAGATTTCAGTCAGATTAGATTAAGTCAGATTTTAGTCCTAGACTTAGAAATATTTCAGAGAACTCTAGAATGCCTCAAAGACAATAATATTTTCAAAATCAACTCGTAAATCCCTAAAATGATTTTTAAAGCAGCGCGAGCGAACCTAGACAATAAGGTATTAAAGATTTGAGTTTTATTCTGAGCCCAGTACTTAGAATATGTCGCTCAATATATTTTGTAGCTTGAGGAGAGTCGAGCCTCCGTCAGCTACCTACTTCAGTTTCAGCATTTGCATTCGCCAGTTTCTAGGTGGGGACCATGTACTGTGTATTTCATCGCTTTTAATAATTTACCATGTCTGAGGTCTATATGTGATTAAATTGAAGGACCGAGATGAATGAGTGATCCCGTCTTGGCCAAGATGTCAGATGTTAGTTATGACTTAGATTAGTGGGCGAGGTCCAGCCTAAGTCCAGCGTCCAGATGAGTGGGCGATGCCCAACCTGGATTTCTGTGGGAGGGGACCCCCAGAGTGTGCACATGAGTACCGGTTTACCGTTAGTCCCATAGCCAGACCAGTTTATTCATATATATGTTGATTTCATAGTTTGTTATTAATTGTGTTGAGTATTCAGTGTCGGTCCCGGCGGAGCACCGTTGATTCATTTGTGCTCACGCCTCCCCACTACCCTATTTTTCAGGTGATGGAGTCTTGCGTAGAGCGTGAGCGGATATGTGGTGTTGGTCCAGCTTCAGGACATTTTTGTGAAAACATGTCATATAGTATTTGAACATGTTTGAATTATCTATGTTTCTTTTATGCTTGTGTGCTTTTCTGAACTTGTACTTGCTTCTGCATGTTAGACTTGTGTTTCAAATGTCAGATTTCAGACTATTATTTCAGATGTCAGATTATGTCAGTTTTTTAGAATATGCATGTTTTATCCGGTATTATTCATGGCCTTAATTCTAGAATAAATTTACTTGGTCGCATGCATGATAGATTAAAGAGATAAAAATATAAGATTAAAGTTGATTAGCACCCCGTGTTTTAAAGTTAAAGTATTTTCGAAAAATTAATAAAAGTTTTCGAAAATTAAATAAGTGCTTTCCATTTACAGCGCGAAAAATTTACTCTTATTTTAGTAAGTCTAGGCGGGGTGTTACAGCTACAGTAGGGACCCTTAAGAGATTAGGAGAATGGCTCCTTAATTAATTAAAATACTTATGGACAAAGCCACTTATTTTAATTAATTAAATAATATTAAATGGGTCACCAACATAATATTATTGCACTCCCTTTTCCTAGCCCAATTTAAAATTGAGACTCCAATAATAATTACTCGATATATTTCCCCATTTTAAGATATAATGTCCATTAATTAATTCGATTACTGACAATCAAGAATAAATTAATTTATTATTATTTCACCGAAGCTAGCACTCGTTCATCACATTATTACTATGCCGTAATTTAATCCACCTATAGGGTTTAGAATAATAATCCTTCATGAACTCACTCCGGCGACATCATTAAACTAACGCACATGGTGACCATAAATATCCTAACAGCACATCCTACGTGCAACAATATTACCCAAGACAGCAAGTCTATTGGCCCAGTTCACTAAGTCTCACCCATGTGAATCAAAGTATTAAGTATTACACGTATATTCTTGTTTAATATTTGACGGGTTAAGAGTACGCAGTAATTAACCGAGGCCTAATTTGTTTATGACGATCAGTATAAAATGAACGGCTCCTCTCTGGGATCCTGTTCAATACATAAATGTACTAGTGCAACTAATCAGTCAAGACAAACTGTACGGTTGACACTACAACCGTTCATGATGGGGTGTTCATGTCCATCTGGGTTGTGAACCAATTATTCTTGTTTCGCGAGTAACTAATAGCATGATCTTCGGTTCGCCCGATGACGACCCACACTATCTAATGCAAAACTACAAAACGTAGAACTTGTTTAATCTAACATGTTTCTCATTCATAAAGGGTAAAAGTGTAATATCATCCAAAGCCAAGCTTTCAGTATATAACACTAACAATCTCTCACTTATACTTAAAGCTTTAACTTTTACAAGTATAATCCTATCAATCCGTTATTCTAAAAGACCTATGTCGATCCTATCGCCATGCACTTGACTCCCATTCATGTCACGTGTTTGACGAAGACCTTGTCCTCAGATGCAATCATGGCAACATAAACGTCTCCTCTACCAACTATCTCTCGAATCAGATGGTACTTGAGCTATATGTGTTTACTTTCTCTGTGGGCTCGTGGTTCCCTTGATTTTGCTACTGCTCCACTGTTATCACAGTACACAGTGAACCACGTGGCAAACTCGGAATCACCTCTAAGTCCACTAAGAAGTTTTTGAGCCAAACTGCCTCTTTCGCTGCCTCTGAGGCTGCTATGTACTCGGCTTCCATGGTGGAGTCTGCCACGCATTTCTGCTTAGCACTCCTCCATGAAATGGCTCCACCTCCCAAGGTAAACACACAACCAGAGGTTGACTTACTCTCGTCCCTATCTGACTGGAAATCAGAATCACTGTAACCCAGAGGTAAAAAGCTGTCTTTACCTGTAAACTAACGTGTACTCCTTAGTCTTTCTCAAGTACTTGAGTATATGCTTCACCGCAAACCAATGTTCCCTACTCGGATTACTTTAATATCTCTTGAGACGTCTTGGGAGACATCTCCTTAGAGAGAGGGATTCCTTTATGAAAGACAAGGTAGCTTTCTTGGAATCCTGCATGCTGAACCTAGCCAAGAAAGTATCTATGTATGAAGACTAGGATAAGCACAACATTCTCGTCTTACGGTCTCGAACGACCCTAATACCAAGAATGTGTCCCGCTTCTCCTAGTCCTTCATATCAAACTGCTTAGACAACCACACCTTTACGTCTGACATCTCCTTCTTACTGTTTCCAATAAGAAGTATGTCATCCACGTACAACACAAGAAACACCACCACGCTCCCACTGATTTTCTTGTACACACAGTGCTCATCCAGACATTGAGTGAACTCGTACGACTGGATCACCTCATCGAATCGAATGTTCCAAGACCTCAAAGCTTGTTTCAATCCATAAATGGACCGATTAAGCTTACACACTAGATGTTCATGACCTTTTGCAATGAATCCCTCTGGTTGCTGCATATAGATGTCCTCCTAAAGGTTTCCGTTAAGGAAATCTGTCTTGACATCCATTTTTCAGACCTCATATTCCATATGAGCAGCTACAACCAAGAGAATCTGAATGAACTTAAGCATAGCTACTGGCGAAAAGGTCTCATCATAGTCTATACCCTCAATCTGGGTATAACCTTTCGCAACAAGCGTAGCTTTGAAGGTTTCCAAATCTCCATCTGATCCTCTCTTTCTCTTGTAGATCCACTTACATCCAGTGGGTCGTACCCCATCGGGTGGTTCTACATGATCCTGGACCTGATTAGAGTCCATTGACCCTATTTCAGCATTCATTGCAACATTCCATGAATTTGCATCTTTATTTTGGAGTGTCTCGTTGTAAGTCCTTGGGTCCGATTCTAGGTTTCCTGGAACTGAGCCCTTTGACTCTCCAAGACCTATCCATCAGTCGGGTAACTGAGAAACCCTCCCACTACGATGAGGTACCGTCTGCACTGGTACACTCTCAGTGTGCGGTGTTGCAGTATTATGTAATGTATCTACTTGCGCACTCGGTGGGGAACTGTCAACTTCACCCCTCAACTCCTCTAAGACAAGTCTACTAGCGGGCTTGTGATCTATAATATAGTCTTCTTCTAAGAAACTAGCATTCGTGCTAACGTTCACCTTCTGATCCTCGGGACTATAAAATAATCCACCTTTCGTTCCCTTGGGATAGCTAACGAACACTCGTGCTTCCGAACATTTCTCCAACGTGCCAGCTTCCTGCGCTAACACGTGTGCAGGACTACCCCATATTCGAAACTGTGAGAAACTGGGCGTGTGCCCTTTCCACATCTCATTAGGAGTACTTTCTACCGCCATTGAAGGAACCATGTTCAGAATATACACAGTCGTTTCCAGTGCCAATCCCCAGAACGAATCTGGTAATATAGAATAACTCATCATTGACCTAACTATTTCTATAAGATTCTTATTTCTTCGCTCTGCAACCCCGTTCTACTGGGGCATGTCGAGTGCAGTCAATTGGGATTCAATCCCAGCTTCCGATAAGTATGTGCTGAACTTTTCAAAGAGGTATTCGCCACCTCGATCATATCGAAGTGACTTGATACTTTTACCATGAAGCTTCTCCACAACTACTCGATATTCCTTGAACTTCTCAAAGCATTCGGACTTGCGCTGCAGCAGATAAATGTACCTATATCTCGAGTAATCCTCAATAAAAGTGACAAAGTACTCAAAACCTCCTCTAGCCTAGATCAACATAGGACCACACAAATCAGAATGAATCAATCCTAGCACTTCTTGTCTTCTATACCCCTTTGTCGTAAACAGCCTCTTAGCCATCTTACCTTCTAGGCATGATTCACAAGTTGGATAATGCTCTTCCAATGGACCGAGAAGTACATTGGCCACTAACTTTTGAATCTTCCTAAGGTTGATGTGCCCAAGTCAAAGGTGCCAAACATATGCTTGATTCATACTCGAAGATTCCTTCCTCTTGTTAGATTTAGTCACGACATTATTCAATTCAGTTTGTTGCAGTGTGAGAGAGTTTGGTTTAAGAACATACAAATTACCAACTAATGAACCAGAACAAATGAAACGCTTTCCATAAAGAATAACAACCAAGTCATCAAACGTAAAGGAAAATCCATCTGAAACAAGTTTAAAAACTGAAACAAGATTCATTCTAAAACTAGAAACATAAAGTCAATGTCTTAAAACCAAAAAACTACTATCAAAAGATAAAGTAACGTCTCCCACTGCAACAGCTGCCACTTTCGTAGCATCGCCCATGTAGACGGTGATCTCTCCCTCCCTAAGTCGTCTGGTTTCCTGGAACCCCTGCAATGAATTGCAGACATGATCAGTGGCTCCAGTATCTACACACAAGGTTCTGGTAGATACAACCACCAAACATATTTCTACGACATTAACGAGAGAGTTACCTTTCTTGAGGAGAGGGCAGTCGACCTTTCAGTATCCTAGTTTGTTGCACTTATGGAATCTACTTTTCGGCTTCTTTGCCAAAGCCTGAGGAGCCGGTCGCTGGACCACTGGAGCATCATGCACCTTTGCCTTTCCTACAGACTTCTTTCTCTTTCTGCCCTTGTGAGGCCTGAAAGGTCAGCCTGCTCGGCAACCAGTGCGTGAGGTGCCTGACTGAATAAGGCCTCCTCAGACTGAAGCTCTGCTAGTAGTTCTGGAAGAGCCATATGCATCTTGTGCATGTTGTAGTTCAACCGAAACTGATCAAAGCTCTTCGGCAGAGATGGAGCATGATATCAACCTGAGTTTCCCCGTTGATAAAACCTCCCATAACCTCAAGCTCATTGAGCAGCGCCATAACCTTGAGAGCATGCTCCCTTACGGGTGTGCCCTCTGCAATGCGCGTAGTCATCAGAGCACTCATAGCCTCTTGCCTAGCAGTCCTAGACTGGTGTCCAAACAGATTTCTGAGATTGAGACTATGTCTGCCGCAGTGTTCATAGACTGATGCTGATGTTGAAGAATATAACACTTCGCCATCTCATTAGCCTTTTTCTACCGGGCATACTCCCCTTTCTCATGCTCAGGAGCATCAACTGCGGGCTCTGCCGGGCAAGCCTCAGTAATTAGGACCAGTAAGTTTAATTTCTTTTAGAATGACAGATAACAGATTAAATGACATGATGAATATCTGAAAAACACAAAAATAATTTTACAAATTAAACACATCTGAATTTAATTGTTAATATTGGCATCCTCAAAACAATATTAACTTATATTCACCGACATCTCAAAACACCGAGAGTTAATGCATGATACGAAGGTAACCCTATATAACTCAACATTCGCAAGAGAGGGGCTTTCAAAGGCCCATTAATTTCCATAAGTCAAAACCAAATTCATGACGAACGAAATTAATAGTTAGTCTCCATTTGGCCATGCAATAAATTCAGGGACCCCGAGGGGAGTTATAAATAAATTGCATTCTAAGTGAATCCCATTTCTTGATCCAGAGTTCATACGAATTCGATTATATGTCATCCGAGGGGAAGCCCGTACTCTCTCATAAGACTCCCTCTAATCGTCTAATTATAAATTCGTCCTGGTAATTACCTACAATTAATTTTAGTGATGTCACCCGAGGAGGAAGCCATACCGCAATTAACTGATTTACCGACAAATTAGAAATGGAGGCCTTAGGAATTTTAAAATTAACTGTAATTTAAAATCCCTTCTCAAACTTAATATAATTTAAATGAGGATTTTTACTTATTTAAATATTTATGCAATTCTAAATTAATCCTATGTAAATGCAATAATTAATTAAGATGCATAAATAAATATACAATTCTAAATTAATCACATGCAAATACAATAATTAATTAACATGCATAAATAAATAAAATAAATAAATAATGGCATAATGAATTTAAATAAATAAATAAATCCACTATTATGGCCATTAAATATTGAGTTCCCATAAACAAGGAAACCTTGTATATTTTCTTTCCCTGTCCAACTGGAACTCCCACTGCAATAGAATCCTTGTAGATCTTGTACTGCTTGGACACCAAGCTCTCCACCTTCGATAGCCCGCCGCCGCCGGTAGTCGAAAAAAAATTTATATTTTTTTTAGCGCGGCTTCGTGCGCATCTCTGGGCTCCAATCCGGTTGCTTTTTCGAGGCTCGTTGATCTCTTGTAATCTCCTGGCAATTAATTCACGATTACAACACGAAAAATATAATTTACAAATTACATAATCCGATCCTAGATCCAACGAATGGATGTACATGTTTTCTAAACAAAATAATTAAATCTATTCGGTCAACCCCAGGGCGAATAATTATTACAAACATTCATCCATAAAATTCCTCGACATGTCTGAGACTTTAAAAAAAAATTTAAAACCATACATCACATTCATCATCATTCATCAAACACATAGTCGGCCATAATAGTGGATTAAACTAATTCCTGCAAAACCGAGTTATGCGAATATAATCCAATATATGGCTGCGTTTGAACACATCTTCACAAATAAAGCCGTAAAAATTCAAACGTGTACACAACGAATTAAACCAAGTACTCTGATACCACTTGTTGAGATATGTGAGGATCTCGTTATGTACAAATCACGAATTAAAACGTAAACCTGTGCGCAACGGATCTAAAGGTTTGCGTAGAGAACTTACGGCTTAAAATTTATGGCAATCTGGTTGATCTTCTGGATGGTCGTACACAGCACACCAATGAAAGGTTGACTGCAAATCGCGTCTTAGGGTTGCATGAACAAGATCGGATCGAAAACTAGATCAAACGGGTGCAAAAAATGGAAGAAGACAAGTTGCAGTCATGGGAGCTTCCAGCGGCGCGTGAGGGCGTGTGCGGCGTCGGATGGCAGCATTGGAAAGCGCTCGTCGATACGGTTGTCTGGGTATGTTGCACGTCTTAATCGGACCCCTGGTTAGTTCTGTACGATAAAATATATTTCATCCCGGTTTACCTACAGATCTTCTACTGTATGTCTAAAACACCTCTTAATCTTGTACTGGTGGAACAATAAGAAGAAGATAAAACTCGAATGGGAACTGAGAGAGAGAATATCACGTGGGGCGTGTTTCACGAGTTGTGGAATTGTGTTTCATGTGTTCTCTTCCCATTAGCTTAATGATGTATATATAGAGCTACAGTAGGGACCCTTAGGAGATTAAGAGAAGGGCTCCTTAACTTTTTAAAATACTTGTGGACCAAGCCACCTATTTTAATTAATTAAATAATATTAAATGGGCCACCAACATAATATTATTGCACTCCCTTTTCCTAGCCCAATTTACAATTGAGACTCCAATAATAATTACTCGATTTAACTCCCCATGTTTAAGATATAATGTCCATTAATTAATTCGATTACTGACAATCAAAAATTAATTAATTTATTATTATTTCACCGAAGCTAACACTCGTTCATCACATTATTACTATGCCTAAATTTAATCCACCTGCAGGGTTTAGCATAATAATCCTTCATGAACTCACTCTGGGGACATCATCATACTAATGTACATGGTGACCGTAAATATCCTAACAGCACATCCTACATGCAGCAATATTACCAAGACATCGAGTCTATTGGCCCAGTACACTAAGCCTGACCCATGTGAATCAAAGTAATAAGTACTACACATATATGCCTGTTTAATATCTTACGGGTGGAGAGTACGTAGTAATTAACCGAGGCCTAATTCGTTTACGACGATCAGTATAAAACGAACTGCTCCTCTCTGGGATCCCGTTCAATACATAAATGTACTAGTGCAATTAATCAGTCAAGAGAAACTGTACGGTTGACACTACAACCGTTCACGATATGGTGTTCATGTCCATCTGGGTTGTGAACCAATTATTCTTGTTTCGCGAGTAACTGATAGCATGATCTTCGGTTCGCCCGATGACGACCCATACTATCTAATGCAAAACAACATAACGTAGAACTTGTTTAATCTAACATGTTTCTCATTCATAAAGGGTAAAAGTGTAATATCATCCAAAGTCAAGCTCTCAGTATATAATACAAACAGAGAGTGTTTTGTAAAACACGAGTGTAATTCTTTTCGCAATAAAATATCTGCAGTCTGGAGACGTAGGCATTATTGGCGAACTCCGTTATCAATTTGGTGTGCCAAATTTTTCTTTTTTATTTCACTTTTATAGATCCAATTTCATGGAAATTTCAACGTATTTTTTTGAACATTTGGCCTTTTAGGTCTATAAGATCGTGTACCTCTCAGAGAACCCTTCAACTTTTCTCCGTAACCTCTCTGTCGATGGGATGCAGAAGAGTAACCTTTCGATACATATGACCTAGGGACCACAACCCTTTATGTACATTAAGTTACATTGGACATCTCTATTTTAACCCATCATTAAAATAGAAACTCATTAGTTTCTACAAATTAAAGGCCCACACCCTATTGATACTTTAAAGCCCAATAACTTTAAAACTTAGCTGATCACTTTTATTTGAGCTTCTTTATTTGACAACCACAATATAATATTTATTCCACATATTAGCCCAATGTTGGATTAAGGATCCAACATGCGCCACCTAGGCGCTCCTAGGTGGGCTCGGCGGATTTTTTTTATTTTTTTTATTTTTATAAATACTAATTACATTATTTTGTTATCATGTTTTTTTTATAATATACTAATATTATTATTTGGACTTAGGCGTGTTGATTTATTATAAGTTGAGATAGTTTTATTTTGTAGATAGCAAAAATAAATAAAATATAAAGTATTGAATCTTGATTTCTAGACCCCGCCTAGGCGCTAGGGCTGGTCGAGCGCCTCGCGGCTTCTAGAACACTGACTTTAATCCCTATTTCTACTCTAACATTCAATTTTCTACTATAGAGTAAACTGAAGTAAAAAATTATTTTCTCCAACTACATTTTACTTTACATAAAATATTTTCCTTTCATTCTTATTATTTTAAAATAATTTTAACAATCTAATAATTTGTTGGAATTTTTTTTTTTACACATTTAATTATCCAAATTTCTATTATATGGTTATAAAAAAAAATCTAAAATACAATTTTGGTCTTATTAAATTAGGGTTTATTGCATCAATTTTCCTTGTATATAATTTCCTTGTATTTTAAAAATTGTGTCAATGAATCATAAAGTCACATTAAGTGATATTATAATCTAAAACTTTTTTTCAAACTAATCATTTAATTTTTTTAACTCATTAAGCCAGTTTTTTTTATAAACATTAGTTAATTATTTTTTATGATATAACCAAACCTTTTAAAATTTCGTGCATAATTGCTATAATAATTATTTCAATATTGTTTTAACTAATCGGTTGTTCATAATCATCAAAGGTTGCAAAAATGATATTATTGGAATCAATATAAAGATTAAAATGTAAGTTAATAGTTAAACTTTATAGCGTTCAATTTTACTAATGATAAAATTTATTAAATGTGATGTGCTAATTATTTAACTTATGGTTTTAAATATCACACATACACATATAAGTATAACATTTAAAATTTTATTTACGAGTTCACACGTAAATAGAAACAACTTAGCCTCAATATGATTATAATATCTTCTAGTGAATTTGCATCAGAGGGGTGCAAATGTAGCTGCATCACACGTAAGAAACCAGTAACACTGTAACAGTGTTCAGGGGTGCAAATGTAGCTGCAACTGTCATTTATGAGAATAAAGCTCAAGTACCAAATAGAATCAACACCCCCACAAACTATATGTAATCCAAATAAAAGTTAGAAAAAACAAGAGTGGCCATTGCAAGCCCCCATCAGACCTCAACTCATATGATGCCAAAATATCATTCACACAAATTTCAAAAGCCGATAGATCATCCTCGTCCAGTAGGACAATAGCCATCATATCACAAGGCCCAGCTGCCACTCAACTTTTCACGACTTAATCAAATTGTTAGAATTGAAATAATAAAAAAAAAAGGCTTCTCAGTCAGTTTTAGTGCAGTGTGCGTCTGTACTGTGCCGTGTGCATTGACGGTAACCCATATGATGAAGGAACTCTCTAATCTCTCTGGCACTGCTGTTGCTCGCCTCTAACAAACGCTCATCCTCTTCATATATTACGTATGGAGCTTCACCTTTTTTTCTTGACAGAAGTTTTGAGGCGCCCTTTAGGACATGGTACTCCCAACCTTGAACGTCTATCTTGAGCAGCAACACACGCTCAGAATCTTGGATCACTTGATCGAGACGGATGGACCGAACTTGAAGTGCGATTTCTTCATTTGATTTGAAAGCCATCTTTGCACCAGTGGCTGAAACTGCACTGTTGTCCAGCCGGCCGACCAACTAACCATTTTCAAATCACAAAAAGAAAATGAGCACGGTGCAAATTTAAAATCACAAGTTTTCCCATTTTTAAGCAGGAAATTTCAAACCACAAGTTCTCAAATGATCTTTGATGGTAAACTACATATGATAACCAACTCTCGCTTGATATGGTAGGTTATAAACAATAAGCAGGATATTTTGCTTGGAATCAATCCACAGAATAGGCAACTCTCTCGTTCACATCACAAATACTTTTCAGATTTTTTTCTCCCACAACGTATATATGAATCTCTACCACATATCTAGCCAGAAATGGGATCAACCAAAGAAGGATCTGTTTTAACAAGACATAATACATATATATAGTTGTTAAAAATATCAGGATAAGGCTTACTTCATAAACACAAGCCTTTTCTACCTTATTTTATAATACTATACGCGCACTATTATACAAAATACACTCGTTAAGCTATCAAAATAAGTCACGCCTTCATACCCGGTCAAAGAAGACGAACTTATCCAAAATCACAACGTAATTTGTCAGGCAGACAAAAGCAGCAACAATAAATGTCCGACAAGGATAACATACTGTCTAATTCATAGAAGGTTATGAATAGACCAGTTGCGCAGATATGATGATTTTCATCACAAGTTCACTCACAGATGATGTAACTGTCACCACTTAATCTCATTGCCTAGAATATCAGGTTAAATGCTTATGAAAAGTGTCAACACTATATTTAACCGAGTGTTTTACAGCCATGCGGTGTTGAGTTTTACCTCTATTGATTCAGATACATAGTATTCCAATTCCTTAAGGCTTTATCTTGTATCCCTAAGAGATTTTTAATTCATAATAACAAAACATTGGATTCAACAGATTTCAGATCCTTAGGCAGTTAAGCTCTTTTCTGGAACTATCTTTGGAGGCATTTGGGTTGACATGGAATCAAATCCTCAAATCCGAATCCGGAAACCAACAAGTTCAACCAAGATTAGAATTTTGTAAAATCATAATGCTGAATAACAAAAAAATCATTGATTACAAAGAAACATGTAGCATCTGTCCTATTAACACTAATTAACATCACACACACACACACACACACACACACACACACACACACACACACACACACACACACACACAGAGAGAGAGAGAGAGAGACAGTGCAAAGCAAACAAAGCTAAAACAACACCAAAGGGGAAAAGAAAACAAAGGAAGAAAAATACATGTACCTTATGGAAGGTGAGGTTGCCGGCGGTATCAGAGGCAGCGGCCTCAAACAGCTGCACTAACTCCCCAACTCTATTGAAATAAATCCCTTCACAAATCCGCTGCAAGTTCTCAAAAACAGGCTCAAAGGCCAACACCTTGAACCCCATCACAGCCGCAGCAAAGGTGGCCATCCCCACATTGGCCCCAACATCGACGAAAATCCCTTTCCTGTCCTCCTTCTTCAGCAAATCCTGGACGGTGGCCGATATATCTGGTCTCCTAAAGGGCTTGCCCTTGAGCGTCCTGACGATGTTCTTGTGGGGCTTGTCGGGCAAACTCCCAAAATCGGAAAGGGAATAGAGGAAAGGGAATTTGAGACCCTCGACGGTGTTGGCGAACACGGGGTGGGCCTGTGGGGAACTGTAGCAATCGAATGGTTTGATGGGTCGGGTCGGGTCGAGGACGAAGGAATGGTATGTGTCGGTGGTGTGGGGATTTCTGGTGGAGAGATAGAGGAAGGCGAGGAAGAGGAGGGAGGAGGAGACGAACAGGATTAGGTTCTTGGGGCTCAGTATCTTGGTGGGTTGGTTTCGTTTCCAGGCATTTGCCATGGAAAAATCCAAGTTTAGATCGGATCAAATATTACTGGATCTTGCACCGCACTTTTTTCAGTGTTTAGTGCGGAAGGAACACGACGAAACTGGGCTCTCTCCCTTGTAGTTTGTGTATGTGAATATCATCAAAGGGATGAGAAAGGAGTACAAAAGCGAATGCTTATGTAAATATTTATGATTAATGAATAAAATTTAACGAAATAATATTTGTTTGAACTCTCAATTTATGTTTTTTTTTATTCTGAACTTTGAAAATGTAATTCATGAGCTTTTAGTTTTGTAAGTTTTTAATGATTTCTTGTACATGAGTATTTATAAATACAGAAAAATACCACAAGAAGGTTTAAGTGCCAAGAGATACCTTTTGAGATGTGTCCGATCGAGAACGGACGCATCTAAAGGCCAAAAGACACCTAATGGTCACCAGATGTCGCGACAGGCCGTGCACTGCAGGCTCGTACGAGCCCATCGGGACTAGAAATCGAGGTTATTCTTTTCTTACTCATTCCCAATGAACCTTCTAGAGTTCTAGCTTGCAAACTGCAAGATCGGGTCTTGTTTGGCTTATCCTAACATTCGTCAAAGTCTAATTATTTTGCAAATCTAATGAACGAAATATGAGTTAGTTAATTTCAATTGCTCAAACCTTACATTTCCCACATGATGGGACAAAGATCCCGGCTCCCTCGACTCGGACGGCCACCGTACCTGCAAGAACCCAAAGCCAGGAACCCCGGGAGGTGCCCGGCTTTGGGCCTCCGACGCTTAAGTCAGTACTGTATTCATATGCATAGAGAGAGAGTAGGGAGGGAGTGTAGAGAGAGAGAGAGAGAGAGTGTGTGGAAAATGAGTACCTTAGCCCCCCCTTTTATAGGGGAGTGTACCTTATATTCCAAATTGGGATTGGCCTAAGTTGGGCTTTGCCCATACTATCATATCAAGTGTCTCAGCCCATGTATGGGCGTATTCTTCAATATATATCCATAAAAACCGGTCGGGTATGACATGCTATATATCAGATACTAACGGTCGAGCCGGCAGTACTAGCTGTGGTTATATCATCTAGTCCCCCCCACTCTGGTCGAGTGAGCATAACTCGATCCAAGAGTAAAGTAGAACAATTCGCCGCTGGAGTCAAACACTGAAAACTGAATGGTTGTAGAAGTCGAAAGTTAAGTGACCCGCCACTGGGGTCAAGCACCGGAAGCCAAGATTCGAGAGACCGCTGAGGTCGAAAACCAAAAATCGAGTAATCGTTAATGAGGTTGAAAGTCGAGATTCAAGAGACTGCTGAGGTCGAAAAATGAGAGTGGAGACCGCTGAGGTCGAAAATCGAGAGTGGAGACCATTGAGGTAAAAAACCGAGAGTCGAGAATGTTGAGGTCGAAAACCGAGAGTCGAGACCGTTGAGGTCGAGAACCGAGAGTCGAGACTGTTGAGGTCGGGATCCGAGAGTAGAGACCGCTGAGGTCGAGAATCGAGAGTTGAGACTGTTGAGGTCCAAAACCGAGAGTAGAGACTGTTGAGGTCGGGATCCGAGAGTAGAGACCGCTGAGGTCGAGAACCGAGAGTCGAGACCGTTGAGGTCGAGAACCGAGAGTCGAGACCGTTGAGGTCGGGATCCGAGAGTAGAGACCGTTGAGGTCGAGATCCCAGAGTCGAGACCGTTGAGGTCGAGAACCGAGAGTCGAGAACCGAGAGTCAAGAGACCGTTGACCGAAGTCTTGAATTTGAAAGTTTTGAATTTACGTCTGTTGTGTTTCGATCACCATGTTCGAGTTCCCTTATACCACCTCGTCCTATCGCCCCTCAATTCAAAGTTTAAAATTCAAGCCTGATGTATATATTCCTTTGAAAAATAAATCCACCAACCTGCTCGAGCAATAAAAACATACTCGACCCGCCATTGAGGTCGAAAAATAAATTTGACGGACTCATAATCAAAATAAAATGTGATCGACCTGCTTGAGCCACAATGAATCTCATCTGCCTACCTTTGGAGTCGAAAAATCAATTCGATAGAAGCATAATCAAATAAAACGCAATCAACCTGCTCGAGCGATAATGAATATGCTCGATCTTCCACCGAGGTCGAAATACAATTTCGATAAAATCAAGCAAGAATCAACATCAACCTGCTCGAGCAATAATGAATATATTCGATCTTCCACCGAGGTCGAAAAACAATTTCAATAAAATTAAGCAAAAATCAACATCAACCTGCTCGAGCGATAATGAATATACTCGACCTTCCACCGAGGTCGAAAAACAATTTCGACAAAATCAAGCAAGAATCAACATCAACCTGCTCGAGCCGTAATCGATACACTGGGCTTTCCACTGAGGTCGAAAAACAACACTATGATAACAATCGATCATCTATGTTTGAACACATGCCCCCCCCCCCGAAGGGTGGTCGACACATACGGCCATCTTCATTTGACGGGTTTTTCTTTGAACGCATGCCCACCCTCGGAGGGGTGGTCGACACATACGACCATGTTCGTTCGACGAGTTTGAATCATGGTGAACCACCCAGCCCGGAGGCCTTTATCATCTCGAAATCATAACTTCGTAGTTGTGTAGGTCGACTTCGCAGTCGTAGGCTTCCTAGCCTTTGTCGAGATTCCACTCGAGGCATACAACTTCGTAGTTGTTTAGATCGACTTCGTAGCCGTAGTGTAACACCCCACTTTGAATTTACAGAAATTTCGAATTTTCAAAAAAAAAACAGAATAAAATTTTCAAAATCATTTTCGAAAACTTAGTGGGTGTTAACTAACATTTCTCATATCCCAAGTCTTATCTGGGCTCACGGGGATTCATTACCCG
>CACSLK010031655.1:7444009-7456063 GCA_902706635.1 Striga hermonthica | reverse complement strand
TCACAACTCGTTCTCTTCCATCAAATACTGCCCACAATATGTACACAAAATTACAAAGATCGGCCTTCAATAATGCTTGAACACGAGAAACTACTTCAGAATACATTTGTCGGCCGTAATTTAATCTCATCAGCTCTGCCACTCCACCAAGATACAAACCCCCAGAAAACGTACCACCATAGCTCACGCATACTCTAACACGGGTGCTAGCCATTCAAATAAGTGAACAACAAAAGGAATTAAAACGAAAGAAACAGAAAATTGCAGTAGAGAAGAATGGTGCAGACGTTGATTTGTTAGAGATCACTGTTTTTTTGCCTGCATGATAAATGCACAGATGAAATCCTCACCTGTAAAAAAGCAGTCAATTAATGAGGTGCGTAACTTATGCGACAGATATGCGATCAAATTCTGAATAGTCGTAAAATTGCCATGCGAAAAAATGGCGCGTAATCGCAATTAAATTAAATTATGCTTTATTCGATTTTGTTATGCGATTCTTCAATATGCGTGAAAGAAAATGTCGCATAATTGTCACTTATCCGGCGGATATATGCGAAAGTTTTACGCATACTAGAAAATTATGCGATTGTCTGGGATATTTAATTTCCAGAAAATGCGAATTCAACAAATTGTGCGATTATTATGGGATATGATATGCGAATCGCACAATCAACCTAATTGTGCGATTATTATGTTACATGTTATGCGAATCGCACAATCAACCTAATTGTGCGAATAGTCGGAAAAAATAAGTTTTATTCGATTTGGTTATGCGATTAATCTTAAATATGCGAGCGAAGAAACGTCACATAATTGTCAATTATCCGGAGGATATATGCGAAATTTCTTCGCATATTCATAAATTATGCGATTGACCAGAAAATGCGTATTCAACAAACTATGCGAATTAGATGCGAAATATTTTCGCAGTCATAAATTTGCAAGGTTGATATATAGCCCTGCGAAAAGAAGGCGCATAATCATCGTAAATTATGCTGCATTCGATTTGTATATGCGATTATTAAAAATGCGAAAGATGTTCGCAGATTTGTAAATTATGCGTTTTGATGTGGATATACGATTAAATAAACGCGAAATGTTTACGCATAGTCAGAAATTATGCGGCCGATTGGATATGTGCTGGTTCATTTTGGACATGCGAGTGCAATATCGCATAACATTTCGTGAATTTTGGGGTGTAAAAGAAGTTATTTGACGGGGTGGTGTGAAAAAGAAAGAATAGATATATAATGGGGTGAAAAAGATTTTGACCCTTAAAAATATATATATTGCACTGCAAAATGCACAAATGTATTAAACATGATGCACATTAGTGACTAACAGGCTGCATCATAGTGTTATGCCAAATGCACATTAACGAATTCGAGAATGCACATCAGAATAACAGTGCCTTTCGCACAATGACACCGACTGACCAAAAAAAAATGTTGTAAATTAATGTGCATGTTAACATATATATTAATATTTCAGTTATTTTGGTTCAGTTTTAACTTTATTTTAAAAGGATAAAGAAATAAAAGAACCGACCGAATTATATAAAAATTAGTAATTTATATTTTGTATGAATAATTATTTATTTTAATCAAATAATAATATTAAATAAAAAATCTGAATACTAGATGTAGTTTTATTATATCAATAAAGCAAAATAATTGATTGAAGTACACATTAAAAAAGTGTCTAAAATTAAAATGCACATAAAATTACTCAATCAATAGATCAAGATAATTTTAAACCAAATGTACATGATTGTCTGTGAGAATGCACATTATTGATTTCAATATTTTATACAAAATGTCTCTTCAAACAAAAATGATATAAATTTTTAAATAAAAAATAAAATAAAATACTAACAATTTTTTATAATAAAAATAATAAATTATTACAAGTATAAAGAGTAATCCGGTTAACCGATCGAATAAATCGATTGTTTCAGTTCGATTTTAGTTTAGTTTGGAACAAATCATTAATAAATGTTTACTCCGCAAATGCACAATAGTGTTATACGAATTGCACATCACTCACTATAATATTGCACAATAGCAGTAGAATCTGGCCAAATTAAATTCGGTTCCAAAACTTATATTTTAGTTCGATTATTTTTTTACTTTTAAAAAATCTCGATTATTTCGATTTGATGTCGGCTTTATTTTTAAATATAACTGAAATAACGGAACTATTTGAAAACTACTACTAGTACTACTACTATTATTATTATTATTATTATTATTATTATTATTATTATTATTTGTGTTTGTATTTTTTATGTATTGAAAGTGCACAATATTGTTATACGAATTGCACATTAATGACTATCAAAGTGCACAATAGCGACCGAAACGGACCGAACTAAAAGTTTCGGTTCGAAATTTTATATTACAATTCGATTGTATTTTTACTTTTAAAATCTCGGTTACAATGTGTATTTATCTTGTTATATTGTTCACTTTCTTTATCATTGTTGTTCATTAGTATATTTATCATAAATTATAGATTTGATCTAGTGGTTAAATTGAAATTAATTAAATTTCTAAAATTGCAATTAAGTCCCTTTTACTTATCAAATTCTCATTTGTATGCCCCAACACTTTAAAATATGTAAACATGAAATCACCTCTTTCCCCATCACTTTTTTTTGGCCAATACTGTGAGATCAATTGCCCCGACTACAATTATGACGGCGGATTCAATTATGAGATCGAGTATCGCGAGATTCCCGACATATCTTTTCCATCTCAAACTTCGAACGCTGCCGTTTCAGCACCTCCGACTCCGAACACCACTGTTTCAGCACCTCCGACATACCATAACCCTCGAATCCGGTCTCGGTCGCCAACCCCAGGCTGATAAGTGGCAGCACATATGAGATCCGACGCAGGCTCAATTACCAGCAAATACGTGCGAATTTTCTGGACGGCGGCTGAGGCGACTAAGAGGATTCCGGCGGCGGACTCCGGCTGCGGCGGAGCTGGTAGTGACAACATCTGTACTGGTAGCGGGGCGGAGGACGGCGAGATGTTGACTGCGAGTGTGCTGTGTGAAACATTGTAACATATATATCTATATAATGTGTGTGAGAGAGAAAAGATGTGAGAGATACAAATATATATATATATATATAGAGAGAGAGAGAGAGGGAGAGAGAGAAAGAGAGAGAGAGAGAGAGAGAGAGAGAGAGAGAGAGAGAGAGAGTGTTGACCGTGTGTAGGGCCTAATGTCATGTATGGTTAGCACTGTCAAACGGGCAAGTGGCCCGCGGGCTGGCCCGCCCACCCGCTTAAACGAACGGGCTTGGGCCTTTGCTTGGCCAGCCCGTTCAATCGCGGGCCTATTTGGCCCGCCCCGTTTGGCCCGCGGGCTGGGGCGAGCTGGCCCTTTTTTTTTCTAATTATTTAAATTTAGTATTTTTTATTTTACTTCTAATTTCTAACTTGCACATGAAACATTTTTTTTACATAATAAAAATATTAATAAATCAAATAATATTTTACCTCAATTAAGTTGTTCCTACGCGTGAATACCCCTATAACTATTGATAAAAAAATAAAAATAAAAACCAGATGACAAATATTTAACATCATTACACATGAAATCTTACTAGTTTATTAATATACTAGTAAATATAAGAATAAACAAACCAAAAAATATATAAGAGTAGAAATGCGGGCGGGCCACGGGCTATGTATTTTCCAGCCCGTAGAAATGCGGGCCATTTTGGCCCGTCCTGTTTGGACCGCGGGCCAGCGCGGGCCAGGCCGGACCGACCCGTTTGACAGTGCTATGTATGGTAAATGTGTAATATCTAAATTACCCTTAATTATTGGTCAAATGTGTATATTTGATCACAGTGTATGTTAATTTACCATATTGCCACTAATGATTGACTAAATTTTGACTTGATCACAACCTTTGATATGATAGATCCAGTGACACATATTCATTCTTATTTCTTTCTCTATCTACCATTCTCATATGATCCTAACTCTCTCTCTCTCTCTATATATATAGGGTTGGGTTCACATGAGAATGGTTCTCAATGAAAGAAATAAGAATAAAATTGTAACCATTAAATCGCATGATCCAACGACTTATAAAAATACCAAAATATATCTTCATTAGGGACATTACAGTAATTTATACTCTCTCCTATCTTTTTTATTTGTCATTCTAGCTTAATTGACTATTGAATAAATAAATGTCATTTTGGCTATTTTGTTCTTATTTTTCCAATTTTAACTCCTCCATCTAATTTCCAATGTCTCTTCATATTCTATCTCTCTTTTGATTTTTCACAAATCTTCATTTACTTTTTACACTAATCAACATTAATTGTGTTACTTAATGAAGTAGTAGTTTTCATTAAATAGGGGTAATATTGACAACAACAAAAATTCTTAATTAGAGTGCTAGTTGCTAGAATGACAAATAAAAAAGATAAGAGGGAGTACATTATAATTAAACAGGTGACCCCACTACACATTAATATATCTCCTCCTTAACCCCCACTCAAACCCCAACAGCCCCACCCACCCATCTCTCTCTACCCGTCACTCTCTCTCTCTCTCTCTCTCTCTCTCTCTCTCTCTCTCTCTCACAGTTACACACACTTCACCACAACCGTCCATCAGCCTCCTGGGCGGCGCCGCCGCCGTCGTTCTACAATCCAACCTTTCGTCCCCGCCGCCGTCAAGTCTTATGTTGCCGATATAGCCGGAAAACCGTCTGCCCCACCATATTCCCGTGCGTCTGGCCATGTCTTCTTATTCCTCTGGTTGGCCGCCCTACAGAGCCGCAGACGCTCGCAGCCGCCGCACACGTTGACGTATGGTCGGAGCACCGACGCCCTGCAAAAAGTGGAGCTTCGATCGAAAAACTCACACCGTTCGTACTTCCGGCCACCCCGCACAGACCTGCCGCGACCTGCGGAGAAGCTCGCCACCGACGCTCGCAGCCGCTGCCGTACGATCCGAGCACGACCTCTTGCCGGAAACTGAATTTGTGAATTAAATGATTTTTTTTTTAATTGATTGCAATTTGAATATGAAATTTTTGTTACAGCAATATAAACATCCGTAGACAGTGTGGAGAAGGCATTTAAGGGAGTATTATCTTGAGATGTGTGTTGGAAATATTTAAAATTCAATTCAAATAGGGACAACACAATAGTAAATGTCTAATTAATATGTATGAGGTTCAAGTTACACGTGCAATTGGCTTGGTCAAAAGTCCAACCCATCCAAAATCTTGGTTTTGCAAAAGGGGTTTAATTTGATAGGGAAGAAAGTTTAAATGTATGAACTACAAACATTGCACGTTAGTGTTAGACATATTGTACATTAATGTGTATCAGATTACACATTAGCGATCAAAACTGAAATAATTACAATTTTTTTGTTTGGTCGTATATATTTTGATTATTTTTAAAATTTAATTTATTTTGACTTTGATAAACGAACCGAACAACTAAATAGTTTCGGTTCGATTTTGGATTGAATTTACACATATAAAAAGTGTCAGATAATTAAGCATTATGCACGTAATACAACAGAATATTGCACTTTATACACAAAGATATAAATCATCGCACTTTATAAAGTATAATGTTGCACTTTATAAAATAACACGTTGGACTTTATAAAACAAGATATTGCACTTACTAAAACAACATTGTTTTTTAATACATGTATATATTATGTTATGTAATCCAAAAATAATATTAAAATAGTAAACATACTTTTATAATAATAAATAATGACATATTTGAATTATTTAAATTAATTGAACTAACGAACCGAATAACTAAATAATTTCGGTTCGATTTTGGATTGAATTTACACATAAAAAAGTATCAGGTAATTAAGCATTATGCACATAATACAGCAGAATATTGCACTTTATACAAAAAGATATAAATTATCGCACTTTATAAAGTATAATGTTGCACTTTATAAAACAACACGTTGCACTTTATAAAACAAGATATTGCACTTTACTAAAACAACTTTTACATGTATATATCTATATATATATATATATAATTATTGGCTCATGAGCATTTAATAAAACCTATTAAATTATACTTATGTGGCAATATAATTTTTTCCCTCCAAAAACCGTTACTTTTTTATTTATTTAACCTCTCATTTAATTATTAGATAATCAACACACTAATCACTTCAAAATTACAAAAATTATTTTAAATTTTTTATTTACTTATAGCTGACCATATAATGTGTTGGCTATTTAACGTGTAGATGTTATTGTTGTGGTTATATTTAAATTAACTTCTTTTGGAAAATAAAAAAACGTATTTGAAATTCCTAACTAAATAATAAATAATTCACAAAAAAAGATACATACCAAAATATACATTACATCCAATATGATAAACACAATTTATAAAAAATAAATATTTCAGTTCCTTTAATTATAATTTGCAAAAATGATTAACCATTATATGCATACGAATAACTCGCAATAATTTATTTATATACTTGTGCAAATGCACGGGTCAAATACTAGTTATGTTATGTTATCCAAAAATAATATTAAAATAGTAAACATACTTTTATAAGAATAAATAATGACATATTTAAATTATTTAAATTAATTGAACTAACGAACCGAAAAACTAAATAATTTCGGTTCGATTTTGGATTGAATTTAAACATAAAAAAAAGTGTCAGGTAATTAAGCATTATGCACATAATACAGCAGAATATTGTACTTTATACAAAAAGTTATCGCACTTTATAAAGTATAATGTTGCACTTTATAAAACAACACGTTCCACTTTATAAAACAAGATATTGCACTTTACTAAAACAACTTATACATGTATATATTATGTTATCTTATCCAAAAATAATATTAAAATAGTAAACATACTTTTATAATAATAAATAATAACATATTTAAATTATCTAAATTAATTAAACTAGAATAACTAAAAAATTTCGGTTCTATTTTGGATTAAATTTACACATAAAAAAGAGTGTCGGAAATTTAAGCATTATGCACATAATACAGAAAAATGTTGCACTTTATACAAAAAGATATAAATTATCGCACTTTATAAAAATTGCAATTTGACCCCTTAAACATATCAAATTCTCCAACTAAAGCCCCCCAATCCAAAAAAGTGACTGTAAATAAAAGAAACCCACATTCATTCTCAGCTCATAAAATCGATTATCCACTGCTTGTCTTATGCCCGATTGATGAGCAAAAAGAATTTATCCCTTTGAACACCACTATTATGAATCTGTTCCCAGACCAAAATTCACCTCTCGTTTGGTATTAATCACTTCTCATCCGGACGACGGCGTTCTCAAAGTCCCTTTCTCTAAATCGTCACAATCACCGTATGTTATATTCTTGCAGATGTGGACATCTTCTGTGGCGCGGCGAGCGGCGGGGGTGGACATCGGTGACGGGAGTTTGGTGACGGCGGGCGAGATCGTGGCTATGGGCGGGGTTCGGCTGCGTGGGTTGTGTTCGACGGTGGCGGACGGTGTTTGACGGCGGCGGGCGGTGTTCGACGGCGGCGGGTGGGAAGATATTCCACTGTGTGTGTGTGGCGTAAGAATTGTATCTATATGTGGAAGAGAGTGATTTAAATTTAGGTTTGATGTGGGTCCCATGAATCAGTTGGAATTATTTATGATGACTAAGAGCATCTCCAACCGTGAACATGAATTGTAATGTATGTGGCAATTAAATAGATGAACTTCCATCCAGGTGGAACAAATAGAGGTTCAAGTCCATAAAAATTCTCCAATGGTTTATTTCTATCTCCACATAATTCATTTATTTTGTTTGTAAATAAGATAAAAAAATAACTCATTAAGTCTAGAAGGACTTCTAGAATTATTGGTTATCTTTCATGCCACATCATCACAATTAGAAATAAAAAAATCACGATTGGAGAAGTTTTTTTATTGTATGTCTTCTACAATCCTACAATTCACACACCGTTGGAGATTCTCTAATATACTCTTACTTAATGGTCAAATACACATATTTGACCATGTTGTTACATCTTATTTATAATAATGCCATTTATATTCGACTGCCACTTACTAAAATTTGACTTGATCATTACCATTGATATGGTGGATCTAATGGTTAATAATCATTCTTATTTCTTTCACTATGTATCATTCTCATATGATTCCTTCTCTCTCTCTCTCTCTCTCTCTCTCTCTCTCTATATATATATATATATATATATAGAAGAGATCATGTGAGAATGATAGACAATGAAAAAAATAAGAATAAATCTGGACCATCAGATCAATCATATTAATGGTTATGATGAAGTCAAATTATGGTCAATCATTAATGGCAATTCGGTAATTTTGATCATATTGTGTTCAAATATGTGAATTTGATCAATAATTAAAGGTAGTTTGGACATTTGATTCAAACCCATACATATTGTGGCACCCACCACTACACATTAATAATTAATATCAATATAAACATAATTAAATGACGGACACCCTACCTACACATTCATCTTCTCCATCACACACACACACACACACACACACACACACACACACACTGATGGGTCTACTCTCGGATCTGGAATGAACCGGTGGAAAACCGCCCAGATCTGGAATGAACCGATGGGAATGAGCTCGGATATATCTTGATGGCCTCCAAACTGCTATCGAACCGCGAGAACACCTGCAAGAACTCAACACCGTAGGGATTTCCGGCGTAGAGCCTCCGACGCTCAAGTCAGTATGTGAAAGAGACGAAGAGAGCTGCTCTGAGAAAGCAGCAGCAGTAATGGGGAAGAATGTAGAATGAATGGGAGTTAGGGTTTTGGAGTTACCTCAGCTCCTTTATATTGAAGTAAAACATCTACCTGAAGTCCCCAAAATGCCCTGGCCGACTTACTAGAAATGTCCAAAATACCCTGGTCGGTTCACATTCTGTCCACCTCCTAGTCAGCATCTAGATTCTTCCTTATCCTTTAATAGCTTCCCTCTGAGATATTGAAGTGTATTGGAGTCGTCAGGGGTCCATGAACTCCGAGATTACCTCAGTTGACTTTGAGATATTCTTGTATTTGAGCCGGCTGGGTCATTTCCCAATTGCTAGTAGATCCTCATACTTATTCATCCTTCCAGGCGGAATCGACTTATGTTAATCGACATGGTAGAAGTCGACTAAGAAAAGCATCTGGACCTTCGACCGAATGTATTATCACGAGGAGGCACGTGGGTGGAGTCGACTTCGAGTGAGTCGACTTGACGATGTCCGATCCGGGACAACATAAACCGCTCTATGATAGTATGGTTATATCATCTAGTCCCCCCCAAAACTACTCGAAGCGACTCTGAGCTTACGAGTAGATTTTGTCGACTGAATGTCTTGAATCGTTTCATATGCCATGTCGCCCGTCCTTGCTCTATGTCATGTCTACTTATTATTTCGACTCGTAAAGAGACTTGTTTACCCAATCAGATCTCGAATTGGTTGGATAAGTCTGAATCTTTTTTTTCTCTCTCTTTTTTAATATATTTCAAAATTCAAAAATGGGGTCTTGAGCTTTGATAAGACACTTTCTCTTTCCACCGCTTCATATTCCGTGCGCCATCTCATCCGTTGAATCTGTCTTTAATCTGAGGGCTAAGGTTTCTTCCACTTCCCCTATAAGTATTCTCCCCTTTTTTTCTTCTTCACTTTTTCGCCTTCAATCTTTTTGAACTCTCCTTCTCCGGCAAACACAGCATCCTCAAGCTTTCCAACGCTCTTTTCTCATTCCGGCGTTCTACATCAACCATCATGAGTATGAGTAAGTTCTCTTCGCCTTTCGATTTACCGTTATGTGCGATTTTTTTTTGTTGGATTTTCTGGGCGTTGTGCTTGGATTTTTTACATGTTCATCAGATTTTCTGGGTATTTTTATACGAATTTCTGGTGATTGTCCTGTTAGATCTTGGATCGCAGACTTTTCATCTCTCCAAGTGTTTTTATTAGTCAGTCATCTTATCATGAGAGATTTAACTCTTCTTTTTTCTCATGAATTGATGCGTCATCGGCTTGGCCTTCATCTGTCGAGTCGAGTTGAAACGAGATATTTTCCCTGTTTTGTTGTCGAGTCGCTTCTCGTGCCTTTCTGGTCATTTTGTTGGCACTTGTCTTTTGAATGGAATCTCGGTCGTGTCTTCTAGTATCTATTGATTGTCGTTCTTTTCTTTTTTTTTTTAGATTCCAACCTCGACCCTGTTTCTGATCCTTTCTCCGGTTCTCTTGCTCGTGAAATTGATGGTTATTCGGGTTCGGACTTTGTCCACCTAACCGATGTCGGCTCATGTTCATCTCAAAACGTCGAGCCAGAGGGCTCTGTTAACTCCAATGCCTCACCCTTCGGTATCGACTGGGCTGTGTACAATCAGGCGTTGCTTTCGGGCGCACTTTGTGAGGATCCTGAAGTTCTTCGAGCTCTTGAGTCTTCTCGCCTCGACTTGGTTCCTCGAGGTATTCTCCGCTAGGTTCTTCTAGTCATCCTCATAAGACGAACCTTGTTCCTTTACTGATAGTGACCCCCTTAATCAAGTCTATAACTGTATGTTCCGTGGCAAAGTTCTTAATATCGTTTTCTTATGCTCCTGCAGCCGAAATCGATGGCTTCAAAGAGTACAGTGGCCTTCCTTCTGATTGGGCTTTGGTTGCTCCCACATTCGAAGACGACTTCCGTCACCCTCCTAAGGGTTGTTTTACTTTTTTTGTGGATCAAATAATGTCGGGCTCGATTCAACCCGAGTTGCTATCGCTAAGTAACCTCTTCGATATACCAATAAATCAGTTCACCCCCAATTCCATTCGAATAATGGTAGCTTTCATAGTTGTTACCCGCGTAGTTTTAGGTGATTTTCTACCCGAGTTTTTTCTTTACTGCTATGGGTATAGGTTTAGCAAAGACGCCCATTGTTTGGGCCGTCGAGTAGGTGTTACCTTTCTTGACGATCTTTCTTCCAATATTACCGAATGGAAGAAGAAGTATTCTTTCATTTGACCTGCCCCTGGCCAATATCCCTTCTCGACCGAATGGATTACCAGCAAGACAAAGCAACGTAAGCGTCCTCGCTCTTCACTATACGCGAGTATGCTGGAGGAACTAAATAAGCACACATGGAGTGCCCGTCGACTGACCAAGGATAACTCCCTTCTCAATCATGTTGGTATTTGTATCGACAAGAGTATTCCTCGACTCAATGACCCTAGTAAGCTCCGTCTGTTTATCGTCTTTTGTTTCGATTTGTTTACTGATCGTCTGGCCTCGTGTTTTTGCATTTATTTGTCTTGGAATACATGTATGGCTCGTGTGCTGGTTTGTATTGATCGTACTTTCTTTTTCAGTAAAAGCTTTGACTCGTTTCGAAAAGAAGAAGGCTGAGGCGGCCAGCAAATCAGTTGCTCGGGAGCTTGGGGGAGGCTCAAGTTCTGTTGCCCCTACGGCGGCGGTCGAGACGACTGCCGCTAAAAAGTCCAAAGTCGTTCTCCCCTCGGCCTCTGTACCGAGCAAGCCGTCGGGTCCCCCTTCCCGCAAGAGGTCTCATGATCAGAGGGATAAGGCTTTGGCATCCGACTACTCGAAGCGCAGAAGGGTAAAGAGCCAACAGCCGAGGTCAACGCGGTCGCGTCTCTGATTGGAGAAAATGTGGGACAGCCGTCGCCCGTGAGGGTACAGTCGGTAACCCTTCAACAACCTTCTCGGCTCTATGATAGCCCCGACTCCCTCCAAATTCTCAACTACCTCCAGTCGGCTCTTCCGGACGACGACCGAGCTCGCTCCGACGGTAATCCTTACGACAGAGCTCGTTATGCCGCTCGGCTCATCCCCCGGGTAGGTTTAACCTTGTGTTTGTTTGCTTCCTTCTCATTATTTTAGTATTGTATCTGTAACACCCCACTTTGATTTTAAAGAAATTCCGGACTTTCTAAATATCAGTGTAAAATTTTCAAAATCATTTTCGAAAATTCAATGGGTGTTAAACAACATTTTTCATA
>CACSLK010031655.1:7427165-7440403 GCA_902706635.1 Striga hermonthica | reverse complement strand
AAATATCATAATCAAGTCTCAACATAATGGTTCATAAAACCTTATTCGTACGGAAGAGATAAACAAATAAAAACAACCGACCCACTTGTCTCTTCTCGTCACCCAGCTCCTGCTTAACCTGCATCGGTAAAGAGCAGGTGGGGATGAGCACTAGATGAAAAGCGTGCTCACCACTATGCACATAAATAATACATGTTAAGATGGTATGGTCGCAGTATGAATATAAATCAATCATCATCATGTCTCATCTCCTAATCTCAACAATAACTCACTCATGTGCCCATCTATCATTAGCCGCGGAAAGGGGATGCATAAACCCTAACGACGGGAATGCGTGCCACTATAACGGAAACGACCTTTCATTAAGTCTTAAGGAGACTTGCCTCGCAAGGGCAACCGTACCGTAACTCGACGGGGACAACCGTACCGACGGCCGTAACAACTCACATCAGTAGGCCACATGGTTCACATTCATACATAGGTCATACCAACCAAACATTTAAACACGCGTATGGCATAGATAACTTTATAAGTAAAACCCACCTGGTATCCGGAGGATGAAATCACAGAAATTCGAGGAAAAGGTAGGCCGAGACACAGCTCGTCACACACCTACATTACACAAAATAGTCCTATCAAAGCCTATCTAACACACAATCACTTAACTACACTCATGTGATATAAGTTAGCCACATACTTCAACAATAACACATAACATAACTGTAGACCAAAAATTGGGAATGAACAACTCGCATGGTCTCAATATTTCCAAGGTAACATGAGCTATAAGCATGCTATTCAAGTGATTCCAAAGCTAACAAGTAGTTAACACATATATACACAACTGTTATGTTGATCACTTAAGCCAAAAATAGCTTTACAGCTGAGTTTAAGCGTAAGACACTTAGGTAAAGAAATCTGCCAACGCAACTTTTATCAATTACAGCAGGTCGCTAAGACAGAGATATCTCATGCCACAAAATTCTAAATCATGCAAACTCAAAACTTACAAAAACTAAACTTGAATTGCTATAAGTTCCAAGAAGAGCATTTTTACAAATAACCACGCTAAGGGCTTCATTTCAGAGTATACATTTCAATCGTAAACACAACCACTGTTTTAAAAATCTGGGCATAACCTTAACTTTGAAAAATCATATAAAATCAAACAGAACTCCAACTAACATGATTCCAAATCTCAGAGAAACCTTATAACATATACTACGAGTTTCATGTTGATAATATTTTTACATAGTCACATTAAGATTGTCAAAAACGGCCTAACATCATGATTCTCAATTCTGCCCGAAATTTCAAAAACTGCTTGCACAATCTTTTTGTAAAAATCATAACTCACTCAATTCTTAAGATAAAATCATAACATTTGGTATACAGACTCATAACACATATATAAACATGTCCAAAAAAGTTTATAATTTTATCCTAAGTAGAACTCGAGTTATTCGCGTTTGAAATCGTAGCTGAAATCGTGCATGTAAAGTTCAACTTGCATGTCTAACTTTAAAATTCAATAACCCGAGTTATACTAGGCTAATTGACTTGCTTCTTAATCTTATGAACTCCTTTTTTACACAAGAAACATCCATATAAAGCATAGTTTCCCAGGTTTTTCATAGCATAGTAAAAAAACGTACAAAAACATGACATATGGAACATGCAAGTGAGCTGGAAGCATTTATTTATTTTGCATGCTTATATATCCTTCATAACTGAACATATATGGCACATATCTATATAAATCAACTCCTTATCTCATTTATATTATGATTTTAAGAAGATTTGAACACACCAACCTCTTAAACTTCAAGAAAAATGCAAAGAAACTCGGGTATACTCACCCTTGCTCGGTCCTCGTATAGCTGCGGCTTCTTGCTTTCTTTTGCTTGATTTCTTGAATTTGCTGGACTAAATGCTTCTAGGATGAGAGTAGGATGGTGGAAAATGAATATATATAGTTGGGGTTCTCGAAAATACTAGCTAGAACTCAAGAACACTCAACAACAAAGCACTCGGGTAGCACAAGGTTCACTCTCGGCATCTTGATTTAGCTCTCGGTTTTTGCCACTCTTGGAGGGGATTATGCTCGAAATTTTCTGAGTTTCCAAGTGCTAAATGAGGTCTCTAAGAAGCTGAAGTGATGTCTTAAAAGCTGGTCTAAGGGCGTTAATACTTAGGAGGGAAAATGGTAGAAAAATGTGATGACTACACTTTCCTATGTGCATTGGTCTTTGGGGCATGGTCTTGGCACGATTTTGGATGGAATATTGGGTGGCAATGCATGATTTTTCAGAGAATCTTGAGTGAATAAGGAGGTCTGGTCAAGCACTTAAGGTGGAGAAGTAACATGGTCTTTAACACCTTTCAATATTAAACTCAATGCACATGCTAGCTTAGCATAAAATATTGCTAATGATGGATGACTTGAGCTAATCATTCTTATGCATGGCTTAGGCTAAAACTTAACTTAAAATTATATAATCACCCTCTAATATACATGCATGATCTTGAACTTGAAAGGAAAAAGGGCCACAATGAGCCATGGCTCGACACTAGGCTCGGGTTCGACGCGAGAGAATTGACGATCCGGCACGAATCAAAAAAATGTCGAACTTAGTAAATGAAATAGTCTAACATACATGGAACATTGAAGCAAATAAGCACATATAATCACATAAGTCACATAATAACACTTAGTCGAACAACTCAGAAAAATTCGCAAAATACCGATTTCACTTTAAAGTCGAGCAAGTGAAACCGTTCTGATATTATAACTGATCGGGGCGTTACAGTATCAACTTTTTATATTCCGTTCGTTCTTTTTTCAGCTTCTCGCCTGCACTCTTCCGACTATGATTGAGGAACCGACCTCCCCCGAAACTAATGTTAAGGTTTTGGGGGAGAAGTATGCGGCCAAGTGCGACGAGCTTGCGGCCAAAGAAGAAGAGCTCGAGGCTTGCCAAACTCCGCTCTGACAAGGAGACGGCCGTCCGTAAGGCTGAACGGCTGAGAGTCGACTTGGTCAAGGCGAATGACGAGATCTTGGTCGAGAGGGAAAATGGGATACAGGAAGGTCGCCGGACCTTCTTGAAGTCCACCACAGGGGCGGTTTTCCTTGACCATTATCGCAAGGCTGTGGTCGAGGGATTTTGTGCTTTCTCCGAGTTTCTCGACGAGCTTGTTCCCGCGGCGGTCCAATACTTTGACTACGCCTGCGACACGTGGGAGCAGGCCGTGACTAAGCCCGACTTCTCGGGAAAAATTGACCGGAAGGCCGTGAAGCTAACTATTCTCGACCCCGTCGGCTAACAGGAGGCAGTTCTTCCTCCCGGCCATGCATGGTGGAGTGGTCTTGCGGCCAAGGCCATTCACTCGACTGAGCTATCTTCTCAGCTTGAGGTCCCTCCACTTCCCCTGGTCGGCCTGGTTGAGTTGGTCGAGCCGAGCAGTGCGGATTATGAAGAGGAGCCGGTCGATGAGGAGATTGAGGTCGAGCAGCCTAATACGAAGCTGGTTGGGGAAGAGGGAGGTGCTCAGACCGAGCCGATTGGTGATGAGGGCGGGAATGCTGATGAGAAGTCGACAGCCGACTCCCAGAAGGCTTAGATTTTTCCCTTTTTTAGTTTTGCTATTTATGTTTCTGCTTGTTCTTCTTCTTTCTTTCCCTGTTTTTACCATCTCATCCTATTTTTCCTATGTAAAGGCTGAGATGGTTTCAGATGTAATGAATTTTCTTTTAATATAATGCTTATTGCACTGCTTTTATATCGTCGTCTTCTCATAGCTGTAGCTTTTTCATTTAATTGTTTGGTTCTCTTATTTCGCCTTACTGTCTTCTCCCAACCCATCTTGCGAGCTGGTCGAAGTCGAGCAATAATCCCGACAGCTTCATAGCTGTTATACTAACTTTTCGAGTCGTCTTCTCCCAACCCTTTTTTGCGAGCTAGTCGAAGTCGAACAACAGTTTTGACAGCTTCATAGCTGTTGAACTAAGTTTTTCGAGTTGTCTTCTCCCAACCCTTTTTGTGAGCTGGTCGAAATTGAGCAACAGTTTCGACAGCTTCATAGCTGTTGAACTAAGTTTTTCGAGTCGTCTTCTCCCAACCCTTCTTGCGAGCTGGTCGAAGTCGAGCAACAGTTTCGACAGCTTCATAGCTGTTGAACTAAGTTTTTCGAGCCGTCTTCTCCCAACCCTTTTTGCGAGCTGGTCGAAGTTGAGCAACAGTTTCGATAGCTTCATAGCTGTTGAACTAAGTTTTTCGAGTCGTCTTCTCCCAACCCTTCTTGCGAGCTGGTCGAAGTCGAGCAATAGTTTCGACAGCTTCATAGCTGTTGAACTAAGTTTTTCGAGTCGTCTTCTCCCAACCCTTCTTGTGAGCTGGTCGAAGTCGAGCAACAGTTTCGACGGCTTCATAGCTGTTGAACTAAGTTTTTCGAGTCGTCTTCTCCCAACCCTTCTTTCGAACTGGTCGAAGTCGACTTCGTGGCCGTGTGTGATCACTCGTTTTTCGTTTATTTTTTTTTTTTACGGGTTGAGCCGGCTATATAGCCGTTTTGAAAATTTCGATATATTCTGGTAATCGCGCTGCAGTCGATGTGAAGAGGGTCGATCGTCACTCCTTCCTGTCTTTGGGATATCTGATTTTCTTTGGCTACTTGCAATGCCTTGCTATTTGGGTCGAATCCTCTCCATTAATGGCTATCTTTTCAACATAAGTTTAATATTGACGCTCTTTTTCCTCTTGAAATTTTGAATTTCAAATCTTATGAGTGACGCGTGTCCCGTCAACCGCTGACTCTTCGTATTCTGTACCTTATCACGATCGTTGGTTTCCTCATCAATCTAACAGCTAAGCATCTATCTCATTTTCAATAAATATGATTGACTTTCTTCTTCAACACTTTTCACTTCTTCCCAATTTCCTCTGCAACTCCGGCGGTCTAGGTATCCGAGCTTTTTCCTCCGGCGAATTTTTCCACAGTTCCGGCATCCTAATCTCCTTTTAGACTGTCATGAGTAATATGGGTAAGTGCTTTACTCTCTTTACTACTCTATTCTTTCTTTCTTTTATCTTCTGGGTTTTCGGGTTTTTCTGAGCCCCTGTGTTCTTTGTGTTCTTCGTGTTCTTCAACTTTTTCTTGAAGGTTTTATGTTGAATCTTGTATGCATATTCCCTTTTTGGTTAACTGTTAGCGTGTGGCTGGGTTATCAGCGTGTAACCATTTGTCGACTTTTATTATGTCGATTCTTATCGACATCCATTTTCTTTCTTTTCGTACTTTCCTTGAGTTGGCTTCATGTCGACTCTCTGCCCTGTTTCCATCGAATCACACAATATTACTTTCTCCCTCTTTCATATTTTCGTTGACTTAGATGAGTCGACTGTGCTTTGCTTGATTTTTTCTCGTCATGCCTGATCTTTGCTTTTGTTTCCTTTTCTTCTAGCTTCCCATTCCGGCTCTTCCCCTGACACGCTTGACAGACTGATTGATAGGGGTCTCAACCAATCTGATTCGGACTCAGTCGAGATAACTGGTTATAGGATGGTCCATGTCTCTCCTCCTCCTTCTTCATCGCGTGTTTCTACCCCCAAGGTCGACTGGGCTGAATTTGATCAGGCCTTGTTGGATGGTGGTCTTGTGGAAATAATGAGGAGTCCTCGGGAAGGCTCTCCTCGCCTCGATTTAATTCCTCGAGGCATTCCTATTAGTTTGTTAGATATTCTCGTGTATAGTACAAGCCCTATACCTGCTTCAATAATTACTCCTCTCGTCGATCCTCGAGAGATTGTATCAATAGCCTGTCCTTTGGCCAAATTGGCCACTCTGAACCCTTTTTCTTATGCCTCTGTGGCTCAAGTCGAGAGTTTTAGGCAGTTTAGCGGGCTTGCCTCCGATTGGGAGTTGGTTACCCCGGGTCCTGACAGCGACTTCGCCTGTCCTCCAGAAGGTTGCCATACTTTCTTTGTCGACCAAGTCATTTTTGGCCTGCGCTTTCCTATCCAAGTCGAGCTTTTGGAGATAAGTGACCTGTATAGTATCCAAATAAAATCAGTTTTCTCCAAATGCTCTCTGTATTATGATAGCTTTTATCGTCGTTTCTCGTATAGTTCTCCGTTTTTTCTCGGCCGAATTTTTTCATTACTATTATAGTTATCGACTTCAAAAGGGGGCTCATTGTTTGATCCGCCGTTCCGGCGTTACCTTTCTTGACGACCTTTCCTCAAATATCCCGGAGAGGAAGTCAAAATTTGTTTTTATTCGGCCTCCTGTCGGTGCTTATCCTTATTCAAATAATTGGATAAGTACTAAAGTTAAACAGAATAAACGGTCTCAATCCGAGAACTTCGAAAGACTTTTAGAGGAGTTGAATAAGTGTACTTATAGCGCTCGCCGTATAATAAAAGATCGTGAGCTGGTCAATCATGCGCGAATCGTTTTATATGATGATATTTCTCGACTCGATGATCCCCGTAAGCTGTCTGATATTTCTCATGTTGTTGATTTTGATTTCTATTTCAGCCTTGTTTGATTATTTTGTTTTCATTTCAGTCAAAGCACTCAAACGCTTCGAGATAAAAAAGAAACAGTCGACTGGTCAGTTGGCCGACGGGTCTGCTCCTCCTCCACCGGGCGGATCCGGATCGAAGTCGGTTTCTGCGACAAAGTGATTTAAGACTTCGGGGCCCAGTAATCGTAAGAGACCTCAAGATGAAAGGATCCCTTCTCTCCTTCTCGACGACCTTAAACGCCGCAAAGTCGACAAGGGCAAGGAAAAGGTCGTCGAAAGGAGTGCTGCCTCTGCCGTCACTTACAAGGATGTGTTGGTTAAGATGCCGTCTCGGCTCTAGAATGATCTAGAACCGCATAAGGTGGCTCGATACCTACATTCTCTACTCCCCGAGGCCACAAGGACCGCATCGAAGGGAATAATTATGAGCGTTCTTGCTACGCTACGCAATGCCTCACTCGGGTAGGTGTTTCTTGCTCGAGTCTAGTGTTCATGTTTATTTCATCTTGCACTATTTTCTTACTTCTCTCCCCCCCCCTTTTTTATAGTTCTTAGCGGCTGTTCTTCCCGGCCTCGAGGAGAGTACCAAGGCCCCCACTTCCTCTGCCAAGGCCCTCGAGGACAAATGCGAGGCGCAGCTTAGAGAAATTGCCCAGCTGAAGAAAGAGCTGGAGGGGTCCAGGGCTTTAGTCGACAAGCTGAAGGCCGACAAATCCATGGCTCAGCACGACAACGAGAAGCTCCGGGCCGATCTCGAAAAAGCTCGGGAGGAGAACATGTATGAGGTGGACTTCGGCATTGTGCAGGGCCGAAAATCATTCCTAAGGACCGGTATAGGCTCTGCCTTTGTCGAGGCCTACCGTAAGGAAGTCGTCAAGGCTTTTTGCAACTCTCCTGAGTTTCTCGACAAGCTTTGCCCGGCCGCCGTCCAATATTTCGACCACGCTTTCGACGCATGGGAGGCGGTGGTGGCAGGATCTGAGTTTGCTGGGAAACTCGACCGCGAGGCGATGAGGCGTGCGCTTCCCGACCCAGTTGGTTATGAAGGTGATCCAACCCTCCCGGACGACTACCCATGGTGGTCTGGTCTCGAGGCGAAGACTATCCGAGATGCCAGGCTCTCTTATCAGCTGGATGCTCCCTTGACTTCTCCAATCCAGCCTGACGGGCCTAGTCATGAAGAAGGTCGGGTAATGACCATTATCGAGGGGAGCGACGAAGATGCTGATTCTTAAAATTGTATCTTTGGGCTCGTCGCCTTTTATTTTTTGTGACTTTCTTTTCTGTCGTTTGTTTTTGCTGCTTATTCTTGTCTCGATCTAGTTCTTTAGATTGTAAAGGTCGAGGCCCGGTTTGGAGAGGTTCATATACGGAACGCCGACTCTTGTAATGAACTTATCTTGAATGTTATCTTTCATTTTATTTTGTTTGAGTTGTCATGTACCCGCAACTTTGTAATCATGAATTCATCGAGACTTCACTTATAACTTCGTAGTTGTAAATTTATCGACATTCCATTTGTTTACACACTTTGTAGTTAAAATGATTCTACAGCCGTAGGCATTATAGCCTTGACGGGATTCTGCTTAAGACAACTTTGTAGTTGCTTGAGTCGACTTTTGTAGTCGTGGGCTTTATAGCCTTGCCGAGGTTTCGCTCGAGGCATACAACTTTGTAGTTGTTTGAGTCGACTTTTATAGTCGTGGGCTTTATAGCCTTGCCGAGATTTCGCTCGAGGCATACAACTTTGTAGTTGTTTGAGTCGACTTTTATAGTCGTGGGCTTTATAGCCTTGTCGAGATTTCGCTCGAGGCATACAACTTTGTCGTTTAAGTTTTATGTGGATAGCAATGGTAAAATGTAGAAAAGACAATTCAATAATCAAACTTCGACATTCATTTCATTACTGAATATAATCCGAACGTTTTTCAGTACAAAAAGGAGGCTTTAGACTTCAGCCTTAGGCATAAAAGCGTTTAAGATGGATCACATGCCAAGATCGGGGCAATTGACGACCTTCCACGTCTTCTAGCTCGTATGCTCCTCTCTCGAGAACTTTCGTGATTGTGTAAGACCCTTCCCAGTTAGCTTCTAGCTTCCCGACATGTTTGAGGGCATCTGCACGCTTGAGGACGAGATCTCCAACTTGGAACCGTCTGGTTCGGACTTTCTTGTCGAAGGCTGCGCGCATCTTTTGCTTGTATTCAACCGATCGCAACCAGGCCTCTTCTCGTCCTTCTTCAATCAGATCGAGGGCTTCTTTGGCCATTTCTTCATTTTTTTCCTGCTCAAAGCATGCCGACCTATGTGAGCTTAGTGCTATTTCTACTGGCAAGAGGGCATCCATTCCATATACCATACTGAATGGTGATTGGCCTGTCGAGCTTCTTGGCGTAGTTCGGTATGCCCATAGAACAGTTGTTAGCTCGTCGATCCAGGCTCCCGATGCCTTCTCCGATCACTTTTTTATCCCCTACAAGATGGTTCTATTCGTGACCTCGACTTGCCCGTTAGCTTGGGGATGAGCGACCGAAGCGAACCTTTGCTTGATCCCCATATCAAGGCACCATGCCTGGATTCGCTTGCCTTGAAACTGAGTTCCGTTGTCTGAAATTAATATATTCGGGATTCCGAATCGACAGCAAATATTGTTAAACAGGAACTGGATCATTTTTTTCTCGGTAATTTTTGCCAGTGGTTCTGCTTCGACCCATTTGCTGAAGTAGTCGACCGCGACTACCAGAAATTTTCTTTGTCCGGTCCCCATTAGAAAGGGCCCCACCAAGTCGATTCCCCATTGAGAAAAGGGGATCGGGCAACTGATTGTCGTCATGGTTTCAGCAGGGATATGGGGGATCGGGCCGTGACGTTGGCATCTTTCACATTTTTGTACTAACTGCTCGGCCATCTTCCTGATTTTTGGCCAATAATAGCCGGGTCGCAGAACCTTTCCAGCTAAAGCCCGAGACCCGACGTGAGCCCCGCAACATCCTTCATGAACTTCTCTCAAGACATAATTCCCCTCGTCCTCAGAAACGCATCTTAAATGGGGTCCGACATATGACCTCTTGTATAGCACTCATTCAATTTCGAAATATTTACTTAGGTATCGAGCGGCTTTTTCGACTTCCTGTTTATCTCCGGTAGGTATTTTTCTTTGTAAAAGCTCGCGTATCGACATCCTCCAATCTCCTTTTTCTTCGACCTCCATAGCTTCTCCCAATACACTTTTTTCCAGACTCATGGTGGTAATGTGGCCTCCCATTTTCCCCTCATTTGAGCTGGCTATCTTAGCGAGCCAGTCGGCTCGTTTATTCTCTTCTCGAGGGATTTGGGTCAGCTCGAACTTCTCCAAGCCTTGCACCAGGCTTTGAACTTCCTCGACATACTTCTGCATTCTACCTTCTTTTATTTCACAGTTCCCCATTACCTGGCCCAAGACCAGCTGTGAGTCGGAGTGGGCCACGATTTCTGTCGCTCCACCCCCTATTGCGAGTTGAATTCTTTTGATCAGTGCCTCATACTCCGCTTCATTATTTGAGGCCTTGAAGCCCATTCTTATAGAGAAATCGAGTTGTTCGCCCTCGGGGGATACTAGGAAGACACCTAGACCTGACCCCTTGGCTGCTGAAGATCCATCGACATTCATTATCTATTTCTTTTCTTCTCCTTTAGTTCCTTCCTGTATGAAATCCGCTAGGGTTTGAGCTTTTATTGCACGTCTTGGCTCGTATTTGATGGAGTATTCACTTAGCTCGACCGCCCATTTCACGAGTCGACCCAGCGTCTCACCGAGTTAGAAGTTTGTCCTCACAATTATCGCATGATTCAGAAAATAGGGCCTATGTTTTCTGGCTGTTATTACCAATGTCAAAGCAGCTTTTTCGACTTCGGAATACCTTGTCTCCGCTCCCTGAAGTACCCGACTTGTATAATAAATCGGTTGTTGGGCCCCTGCTGCCTCCCGTAATAAAACGGAACTTAAAGAAAACATCCCAACTGAAATATAGAGCACCAGTTCGTCACCTTGTTCTGGCTTTGTCAACAGCGGCAATTCGCTCAGAAATTCTTTCAATTTTTCAAATGCTAGTTGCGCCTCATTGCTCCATTGGAAAGCTTTCTTTTTAAGAAACTTGAAAAATGGGAAACTTCTCTCCGCCGCTCGAGCAATGAACCTGCTTAGGCCAGCAATTCGACCTGTCAAAACTTGTACTTCTCTGACATATTTAGGTGCGGCCATGTCGAGTATAGCCTTCACCTTTTTCTTGTTCACTTCGATGCCTCTCTCCGTTACGACATATCCCAAAAATCGTCCCGCTTTTACTCCGAAAGCGCACTTACTTGGGTTTAGCTTCATCCCAAATGCTCTTAGCGTCTTAAAGGTTTCCCTTAAATCCTCCACATGTGAGATCGAGGACCTACTCTTCACCAGGATATCGTCCACGTAAACTTCCATATTTCGCCCAATCTGCGATTTAAACATTCGATCCATTAGCCTCTGGTACGTTGCCCCTGAGTTTTTAAGCCCAAAAGGCATGACGACATAACAATATGTCCCCTTGCTCGTCACGAAACTAACTTTGCTTTGATCCTCCGGGGCCAGTGGAATTTGATGATATCCCTGGGATGCATCCATCATACTCAGTAATTGGCAGCCAGCTGTGGAGTCGACCAGCTGGTCGATTCTCGGCAAGGGGTAGTGGTCCTTTGGGCATGCTAAATTCAGATCGCGAAAGTCAATGTACATACGCCACTTGTTCAGCGCTTTCCTCACCATCACTGTGTTCGATATCCATTCAGGGAATTGAATTTCTTTGATATGCTTGGCTCTCAGCAACTTATCTACCTCGACCTTAATCGTTTTATCGATTTCCGCACCATGATCCCTAAGTCGCTGCTTCACCGGATTTTTCAGGGGGTCGACATTAAGTTTATGCTCCATGACATCGAGATCGATTCCCGTTAATTCTTCCGAGGAAAAAGCGAATATGTCTCTGAATTCTTTCAACAATCCCACTAACTGTTTACGCAATTCATCTTCCAATTCTCTCTCGACTTTAGTGGTCTGTTCTTTTCTTTCCCCAATTTGAATTTCCATCAACTCTCCGTGCGGTTCAAGATCGCCTTCCCTTTGTCTCTTCTCACTCGATATCGGCTTCTTCCTTTCCCTTATTTCTGTTCGCTGGTTTGTTCTTACTGCTATCTGGTAACAGGTTCTCGACAGCCTTCGGTCTCCTCGGGCCTCCCCTACTTTATCTCCAACGGGGAACTTCAACTTCATGTGATAGGTCGACACCACTGCTTGGAATGTGTTGAGCGCTGGCCTTCCTGGAATCACATTATAAGCCGACTCAACGTCGACTACAACAAATCGTACAATCTTTACTTTCCTTAAGTCGCCTTCCCCGAGGACGACAGCGAGCGTGACTTCTCCAAGGGCTGCTACTTCCGAGCCATTAAATCCAAAAAGTGAGGTATGCAGGGGCGTAAGCTCGATGTCGAGTTCCATCCGTTTAAGGCATTTGTAAAAGATCACATTCACTGAACTTCCCGTGTCGACGAAGACCCTCTGCACTTCATAGCCTGATATTTGAGCAGTAATCATTAGGGCGTCATTATGAGGTCTTTCGACCTCTCCCATGTCTGTTGGCCCAAAATTCATCACCTGACAGTTTTCCTCCACCTGTTGTATTTCAGTTTTTCCGTGGCGGCCGCGAGCATGCGCCTTTCTGGCTCGGTTTGAGTCTCCATCAGTCGGTCCTCCGAATATCATATGAATTATTCCTCTTTTTTGGGGGAGCTCCTCTTTGTCGGGTGTTCTCGCCCTCTTGCGAGGGCTCTTACTTCTTTCCCTTCGCCGACTGGTTCGATCTCGATCTTTATAAACAAACTCCTTTAGATGGCCTGCTTTGATTAGTCTTTCGATTTCATTCTTCAGGTGTCGACATTCGTCGGTATTGTGCCCGTAATCCTTGTGGAATAGATAATATAGATCGCTTTTGGGCTTTGTCGGTCCGTCCTTTCTCGTTCGTGGCCACCTGACAACGCTTTCTCGGATTTCCTTCTCCATTACCATTAATATCCTTGCAGTCGAGGCTAGCAAGGGGGTATATTGAGTTGTCCTCCATCCCCTTGATCGCCCTTCCCTTTCTGACTTCGGGGATCCTTTCCTTTCTACCGACGTGATTGGTTTTTTATCCTTCTTCTCCTCCCAGAATTCAGTTTTTGCTTTAGCCGCTTGCAGAAATCGGCTTCGGCTTCCTCGACATTCATGTACTTGGCACACCTTCCTAGAACCTCATCGAACGACCTCCCAGGTTGCTTTGCTAAGGAGTTTCGACATAGTCCAGGGAGGAGTCCTCTAGTGAGTCCTCCCGACTTGATTTTCTCAGTGGCTGAGGGGACGTCGACGCACGCCCGTGTATATCTTGCCACGTAATCTCTCAGCGATTCTCCTTCCTTTTGTTGCATGCCTATCAGAGGGAGGTAGGATTTCTCTTGGGCCTTTACACTTGCAAACTAGTTTAGAAAACTTGAGCTAAAACCCCCAAAGTCCCTGACAGCTCCCGGGGGCAATTGATGAAACCAGTCCTGCGCGGGTCCTCGCAAAGTTGTCAGGAACGCTCGACATTGAACAGGGTCGTTATAGCGGTGCAACACTGCCATGTTTTCAAAACTCCTCAGATGTCGAGAGGGATCAGTTGACCCA
>CACSLK010031655.1:7385080-7395354 GCA_902706635.1 Striga hermonthica | reverse complement strand
AAACACATAGACATATTAGAAATCGACATGATCAATAAAAGTTCAAGAGGAAAGAAAAAATAAAAACTAGGAATCTCGTCGATCTTTCAATCTCCTTGATCCCTTCGTAGTTGATCTTCTTTTTGCTTCCCAATTGCTTCTCTTGTGTGTTCTAGGGCTCCTCCCTTGTGTATTCACGTTCTTCCCTTCAAAATAAGGTCAATATGCCTTTTTATATGTCCAAAACCCTTCTCCTTATCCAAAAAGGCAAGCTTTAAAAATCTGTCCGCACACGCGACACGGCCACACTGCCCATGTCATCGTCCGTGTCGTTGCCCGTGTCAGCTACCTGGGCCTCGAAATGTCTCTGTTGAGGTGACACGGCCTCTGACACGGGCATGATGCCCGTGTCACTGCCCGTGTCACAAATCTGCATTCTATTTTTTACTTGTTTCACTCGTTTCTTCCATTTTTTTCATCCGTGCATCAATCTTTGATCATCCCGGGGTTCCTAGGTACTTACCATGCACCTCCAATAGCCAAAAGCTCTACAAATATGTGGAAAATATCTACAAAACAAGCACGTGTAATACCTTTCCAACAAGATAGAGAATTAAAGCACAAATATGCAATTTATACACCAATAATGCAATGACTAAGCTCTAGATATTATATGAATATGGTGTAAAATCATACATGAACAAACCCCCAAACTTAAACCATTGATAGTCCCAATCAATGCATCTCATTCTCTCAACACACAAAGAAAAACAATCACACTCTCAAAGTCAATCATACACATCATCAATAGTCATCAGGCAAATAACATACTAAATTCCGGAATCTTTAAACAAAAAGAATGCTTCATCAAGATCATGGTCAATACTTCAATCCACAAATACCTCACCGGATAAGTGTATACTCTCACTCTCGAAAGTGTATAGGGAAATAATCGCTCAAATCAATTCAATGTCAAAGAATTACCATAAGCTTGCAAATCGTCTACTATTTCCACCACTTATAGTGCATGCATTTCATGAATCAAAAAGGACTTTTTATTTAGTTGTAATATAGGCTCTTTGGTTAGGGTAAGAAAAATATGGACAAAGTGACGAACACTTGAGCATCTAGAACTACAAAACATGAACCACAATAATTCATGTCCTTATCAACATAACCCATCTACTACCCAAATTCAATCAAATATCTCAATCCAAGAGAATAATGATCAAACAAAAAAACCAAAAATCGCTTTTGTTCGAACTAAGGCAAACTATATACAAGATAAACTTTTTTTTTCTTTTTTTTTTCTTTTTTTTCTTTTTTTTTTTCTATTTCATTTTTTCTTTTTTTCTTTTTTTTCTTCATTTTTTTTTCATTGGTCTTATTCAAATTCCCAAACAATATTTTCATCCCAAAACATCCCTTTATTCTTACCACCACAATACATTCATCCCTTCACATAATATAATCCTAAATGCTCAAGTAGGGACAAGGAAAAATAAAGATAATAGCTCAATCTGTGGCAATCAATAAAATAGGCAAAAGCTCAAAAGGGTTAACTAGGGAATATAAATATCATTCGGTAAGCTAAAAGTCAAAAGGGCTAAAACAAAAAATATGCCTTAAATCATTTTCACAAAAAGCTTGCACCATGTAGTCTCAATATAGATACCAATGCAAGTTCTAGAATTCAACGACAATGAACGATACACTCAATCAACAAAGTATAAGGCTCAAAAGCTCACAAGTGATCATATGTTCATGAATTAAAAGCATTAACCAATCATTCAAATTCACAATTCAATTCTTCATCAAATTCCATCACCTAGTACGTCATGCCCAAATTCCATATCCAATATGCATAACAAACTCATCAAGGTGAATCCAAGTTGACCAACTACAACTACTCAAATCCTACGAAAGCAATAAACGTGCTAAAGCAATAAACCTAACATGCAACTACATGATATGCAAGATAACGTGTAAGATATCTTGTTATCTTCTCTCTAAATTTCTCAAATTAAAATATCAAATTTCTCCCCAAACTTGAATGAAATTGTATGAAGCACATAAGGAAAGAATAGAATTTCAATAAAAGTAAAATAGAGAAGACTCACAAAACATCATTGGAAAGATGACAATTCTTGGTATAGATCTCAAAGCATATTCTTCGTCATGTAAATATCTCCAAATAATGTTCTGCAAGGAAGAAAAACAAAATATCAAACAAACAAAAAATAAAACTAACTAAAAACATAAAAAAAATAAAGCAGTAAACATTGGGTTGCCTCCCAACAAGCGCTAAGTTTAACGTCTTCAGCCAGACGAGAATGTCTATTAGGGAACTCTAAATAAGGACTTTGATGATCTTCTCATCCTTTTAAGTTTGACTTTCTCCCAGTAAGGACTCAATCCATAAGAGAGCATCATGGTCCCGTCATAATCACCAAGTTTACCATCACAATATCTCTCAAATTTCAGGATGAAGATTTCAACCTCTTCATCATATGGAATAACAAATTCAATTTTTAAACATTCAGAATTAAAGAATTCTTCTTGAACCACCCTTTTAGTGAGAATAACTTTTGGGGATATTTCAAAGATGACATCCTTCTCTTCTTCGTGTTCTTCGGCAACGATAGAAATTTTTGGTGCACTATCTAACGACAAAAAGCAGGAGGAATATAATCGAGCTCTTCTTGCGATATAGGAGGTAAACTAGAGAAAGGACAATTCCCCGGTGTATGTGGCAACATCAAACCACATTCATCACACCCAATGCCACTTTCCTCGAGTTCTCTCCTACGACACTTCGACTCCAACTCAACCTGTTTAAGTTCTTCCAACTTATAGAACAAACACTCCTCAAACCACTTTTTATCTTCTTCCGAGTATTTGGGATCATTGCGCCAGTCATAGTCTATCGCATCCTCATCCATCATAAAAAAAAATATATATTAGCAAGAAACACAAAAAATATCTAAATTAAAACCAACACTATCTATCATAATATTGATATAAATAATTATATTGGTCCCCGGCAACGGCGCCAAAAACTTGTTCGCCTATATTTTTAAAGCTCGACCGCAAGTGTACGGCTTCGCTCGTAGTATGTGGCAAGCAAGGTCGTATCCCAAGAGACCAAACAACCAATTAATCAAGTACTAGATAATGAAAGTGCCAATTTTATTTAGACGACCGAATATGAAATTGATTAACTAAACTAAGCAAATAAATTAAAAGATAAGAAATCAATAACAAGAAAACAACTAGAAAAACACTTAAGAAGAATTATATGGGAATGGTAGATTTTAAGACTATGGGTTCAATTAACAGTTGGGTTCCTTCAGATATATCACAATTAACTATTTTCTTTATCTACCCTATAAGATGATCACCAAATTAGCCTATCGTCCCTCTCGAGATCGATAAAACCGTAGATTAAATCACATATATTAGCGTCTCCACTCAACACATGCAATTCAATTCCAAATAGATTAAAAGATCTAAAATACTCACAATTACCTACTAATCTCTCGATTCAAGCAAGTAAATTATGTCAAGTATTAAAGACCTAATATTGAACTCATCTCTCGAATTATGAACAATATTGTCAAACATGTAAAAGAATTGATCAAGTTCTAAACATGGAATAACAGCAAAATACTTGAATAGGGTTCAAAAGATAAACAATCAATTATAAATAAATCATCCAAAATCCCAACATATTAATCTACTACCAAGTCTTAGAATCAATAAATCTAGCTACTCATGTTCGAATTCAAACACATAGACATATTAGAAATCGACATGATCAATAAAAGTTCATAAGGAAAGAAAAAATAAAAACTAGGAATCTCGTCGATCTTTCAATCTCCTTGATCCCTTCGTAGTTGATCTTCTTTTTGCATCCCAATTGCTTCTCTTGTGTGTTCTAGGGCTCCTCCCTTGTGTATTCACGTTCTTCCCTTTAAAATAAGGTCAATATGCCTTTTTATATGTCCAAAACCCTTCTCCTTATCCAAAAAGGCAAGCTTTAAAAATCTGTCCGCACACGCGACACGGCCACACTGCCCGTGTCATCGTCCGTGTCGCTGCCTGTGTCAGCTACCCGGGCCTCGAAATGTCTCTGTTGAGGTGACACGGCCTCTGACACGGGCATGATGCCCGTGTCACTGCCCGTGTCACAAATCTGCATTCTATTTTTCACTTGTTTCACTCGTTTCTTCCATTTTTTTCATCCGTGCATCAATCTTTCATCATCCCGGGGTTCCTAGGTACTTACCATGCACCTCCAATAGCCAAAAGCTCTACAAATATGTTGAAAATATCTACAAAACAAGCACGTGTAATACCTTTCCAACAAGATAGAGAATTAAAGCACAAATATGCAATTTATACACCAACAATGCAATGACTAAGCTCTAGATATTATATGAATATGGTGTAAAATCACACATGAACACTTGTCGTTCGCTTGGGCTGTGTTGGAGCGATTCGGGCTTTGACGCAATCTTACCCCTTTCTCCCTTGTTCTATGGTGCTGAGTTCGGGGGAGGACTTGTTCGTATTTTTTGTTTGGGTCGTTGACCTCTGTGTACCCAAGTGTGAGTTTATTATCCTGTTACACTCAGGCTTATCCTGTTGGGATCGTTTTCGTAGTTTTTTCGTTTGTAATTGTGTAGTTTTTTTAGTGTAGTTGTGAATTTGTTATTCTAGCGTTGTTAGGTCAGGCTTTAGGCGATCTTCGCATCTATCCTCCCAGTCTTTTCAACTTTTGGTTGTAGTTTTCAGCTTTTGGCTTCTTTCTCTTCGCACTTAATGCGGTTTTTTGTTATATAATATCTCTATCATTTCGAAAAAAAAAAGTAAGGTATATGTATCGTAGATAAGTATGGTAAATGAGATATTTAAATATTTTAAAGTAACATGGGTGGATTGACATTCAACGTTCTAAAAATATATATATATATATATATATATATATATTTAATTTTTATATAACTTTTCATTAAATTTGCATTATTATTAATCAAAATATATTGTAATTAAGTGAAGATAATCCTACTCAATTAAAAAATAACGATGGCTTATCAAAGTGATCGTTTGTTTACAACACTAATTTTTATTTTTTTTTTATTTTTTCTCATATTTTTTATTGTTTTAATTTTTTTTAAACTGTCTAAATATTTTTCTCATATTTTTTATATGTAGCTCAACATTATTATTTAAACTGTTTCGAGTAGGATGATTCGAGTAGGACATTTAGAAATTGAAACCCCACATCTCTAAATATAATATATTTATTGTATTACTATTTACTAATATTAAGCTTCAAATATATTTTATGCGACGTATGTGAAGTACTATACTTTTTCTTTTGATCGAGTTACTCACATTGTGATCCGTATTTTAAATTTTTTCTAGAGATTTCACTTATTATATTTAATCTTAATTTTAAATATTTATTCAGAATAATTTAAAGTATCTTAATATAAGTATCATATATTGAGAAATTAAAATTTTTTAACATAACATGAGCTGATAGACATTCACATCCTAAAATATAAATACATATATATATATATATATATGTTCATTTTTTTATTTACCTTTTCATTTAATTTATATTATCATTACTCAAGCTATATTTAATTAAAGGAAAATAATGTTTTCCTGCAAAAATATAGAATGCAGACCATTTAACAAAGTGATTGAACGTTTACAACATTAATTTCAATTTAATGATTTTTTTCTCATATTTTTATTTATTTCATTTTTTCGCATCATACATATATTATAAATTGTATAGAGTGTATATAATAGGAGGTGTAGCTCAACGATATTACCCAAACTGTATTGAGCGGGCCATTCGGGGATCGAAACCCCGCATCTCCAAATATTTTTTATTTTAGTTTTTTTTTTAGTTTTGTTGAGATATTTTCAATTGTTTCCCAGCTCCAATTATTCCCGAGCGCACGCCACTATCTTAGTTAAGTCTGTATGTATGTATATATTTCTCTCTCCGTTGGTTTGTCCCCTCTCCAAGTAATATACATATATATATATATATTAGCCTATATCTATTCTTCTCTTCTCTTTCGATCAGAATTTCAGACCAATTTTCACGCCCCGAAACTCGATCAAAAGTTCTCCAGATTGATCGCTAATCCCAGCCTTGTATCGCCAAAAACTCAGTCGTCCATCGCCTCCATAATCCCTTAGCCTGTCGCAGCCGGGAATTATTTCCAGCAAAACAGTGGCTTTTTCGGTTCGTCGTTCAGCTCTCAATGCCGCTTGTAGCAGGGCGTTTTTCCGTTCACGGCCAGCGGACCCCGTACGAGCAGCCCCGTTCAGCGTTCGCGAGCCGAGTGCCGGGAACCGGGAGCCGCACGCGAGCAGAAGTAGCAGCGGGAAGCCAAGACGAGTTCTACATCCGAGACTTCCTTCCCGTTTTCTTTCAGCTTTTCCGTGAGATCCTTGAGGAGGTATAAGGCTATCTCTCTTTTTAGTTTTCATGAGAATATTGAAGGATCTAAGTGTTTTAAGATTCATAATAAAAGAGGTTATTGAATTTGAGAAATTCATTATTATTATTATTATTATTATTATTATTATTATTATTATTATTATTATTATTATTATTATTATTATTATTATTATTATTATTATTATTTTGGATGATATGAGAATTAATGTTGGACCATGCCGTTTTAGCCTCTGAAAATTCACATTTTAAAGTATATAAGGGTTAGGGATATTTATTCTAAGTCATTGACGAGCCGAGATATTATTTGCCTTGTTCGGAGCCTTGCCGGGCTCCGTAAATGTGATATGAATTATTATATGAGTGCTGCGTTTTTTGCCCTAGTCGATCCTCTTTTGTTTTCAAAAACAGGTTGTTTAAATGCTTCGATTTTCGTAAAATTGGTTGAGGTTTAGAGTGTTGTTACAAGGTGATTAGTACCCGGTAAAAGAGAGTTTTAAATGTCATGAGTCATGATTTAAATTTGGAGTTCAAAGGCCTTAGAAATATTTTGTAAAAATGGGATTTTTTGTGATGTTAATCGGGCCATTTGTTTAATACTTAAAACTGGATATTTAGACTCCTAAAAATGTATTTTTTTATATTGGTCCAAAGATGTGACGGTTGGGTCAAAGAAGTTATCGGGGGACAACCCGGTGACCTACAGAGCCTACACTATGCGCCCATGCGGCCACTACCAGTCCCAGCAGCCAGTGGTCGTACCAATAAACACGTGAGCTACCAACAGCCAACCGAGTGCGAGGTTGAGTTTTGTCTATCTACACAAATAAGGTCACACTATTTTTTTAATATTATGTATTTGTGTTGGATTTTGTCTATTTACACAATATTTAAACAAATGAAAGTGTTAATGACTAAATATGGATTTGAGCAATTACACAAATGAAGGAGCAAATGGCAAAATATGTAGTTTGTGTGGAAAATTGAGGCCCTAAATATTTCATTTGTTTTCGTATGATGTTCGGTCATAACAAGTTGTGTGAAAATAAATATTCTTTGTAGTTATACGGTTTTTATTTTCTTCTCTTTGTTGTCCTCGTTATTGGTTGATTATAATTTATTAAAGATCTTTGTAGCCCGGAGGTAATTTATCAATTCCAAGTTCAAGAAAAACAAGAAAAATCTTTTTTTTTTCAATTATTAATTTATTTATTTAACAGTCTCGTTAAAATTTATAATTCTATCTGCGAATAGCCCTAATTACCATGTAAGTTCAAATCGAGAAAATTCGAAAAGAAAAAACTTACCTAGGGCCTCTGAATTTCTAGAGATGGCCCTGCCAGCCGCAGCACCAGAACGCAGCGACCACGCGTTTGGTGCCAACCGCCGTCTGACCCGAGCCACCGAATAGCTACCGGACTGCACCGGTCGAGCCAGAACTGTGCTAGAGGCAAGCCCAAACACAATTTTAGTTTATTATGAGCAGTTCTGAGCATCTCGAGCTATGTTTAGCATTTCTATAAATTATCCCGTACCTATAAATAATTTTTCGAGACGAGGCTATTATAGATTTGTAAGGAATAAATTCTGAGAATTTTTATAGACCGAGTCGAGAGATCTAACATCTAAGTCAGAACATAAAATTTTACAAGTCATGAACCTTAAGCTAGAAAATCCTTCAATTGGTCAATTTAGTTTACCAAGTCAGAGTTAGAAATTGATCTGAGTATCGCTTACCTTTATGTAGATTTCGAGGAGTCGAGCTCTCGAGTTTCCATATAAGCGACACTCATCCCAGTAGCAGAACCAGAATATCCAAGTGGGGAAGTCTATCTAGTGCATCATTTTTATTAAACACCGTGATATTTTTGTTTGTTGTTATTTGCATGAAATATGTGTTTTCGGTTTTCAGTTCTCATTTTTCAGTGATATACCGGATATTTGATCATCTACAGTATAAACAACTATTTTTGTAGTTGTTCCCAGATCAGATATGTCGCATGCTAGCTAGTACCCTGAGGGGTAGCTCCCCGAGGGGCTAAGTAGAAACCAGATAGACAGACAGACTGAATATGAATTCAGATGCACCGTCTTGACGGTTGCAAGAACTTTATATGCACCTTAGCCAGGTGCGAGACCATTATTTGTGTATTATATCTGCTTACAACGGTATCTTTTGCTTAAATCGTGCTATAAGACTCCAGGTGAGCTCGTTGATTATTATGCTCACCCCCCCACACCAACCTTTTGGTTTAAGCAGCTAGCTATGCGACATTGGAGGCTGGGCAGTGGTGGTCATCAGTTTTTTATTTAGTTACTCATTTCCCGACATTGTCAGTTTCAGTTCCAGTATTATGTTTCAGACATTTATCAGTCATAGCCAGTTTCAGTTTCAGTATTTTATTTCATGTTGAGACATTGCATGTTTGAATTTTAGGATAAAGACATTGAGCAGCTTCAGACATTTTGCATATTTGCATGAGTTTCTTTTTCGTCAAGAGATAGAATTTTTAGAAAGAGAGAGTTATTATGAGTGACGACCCAAGAAAAAAAAATTCATGTTTTGGAAAAAGTTAAAATTTACTAGAAAATTTTAGAATTTCCTTATTATGAGAATTGGGCATTGCAATGTAGGTTAACGATATTGTTTAATTTGTTTTGAGTAGGACATTATGGGATCGAAATCCCGCATCTCATACTATAATTTGTTTATTTGTTTTGAATTTACGCATCATTACTATTATTTTTATAATATTAAACTTCAAATTTATTGAATGACACTGAAGTTGCTGAAACAAGAATACAACTCTCAACCTATATGCTTTGGTGGCTTTGAAAATCCAGAAATCTCTGTATTTTCAGAAGTCCTTGATTCCTGAACATATGATGGCTAAATTGGCTCATTCAGACTGGATAAACTTCATCTCAGCTTCTATTTAGATTAGGTGGTTTGTTTTTCTTTTAGTTTGTTGTTGTCTTTGTTTGGGAATGTAACTCTATGCTAGACTTTTAGGCAGTGGTTAGGGGTTACTTTCTATAGTTGTTTGGAGTTTTTGTGTTTCTTTGTTGAGGTTTTAGACCACCCTTGGTCTGTCTCCCATGTTTTTATTTTGAGTGGTTCTTCGGGCCCTTTGTATTCGAATTTTGTTCGCCCCGAGTTTTATAATAGTTATATCTATCGTTTTAGGAAAAAAAGAATGCAGTGTATGAGAAATACAATTTGTTTTATTAGATCGAGTTGTTCATACAGTGATCGATATTTTTTCAAATTTTAATATTTTTTTCTAGAGATTTAACTTCTTTTATTTAGTTTTAATTTTAAATATTTATTTACAAACTATTTAAACTGTCTTAATATAAGTATTGCAGATAAGTAGGGAAAAAGAGAGATTTAAATAATTTTAACGTAACATGGGTGGATTGACATTAAACGTTATATATATATATATACTAATTTTTTTATTTAAGTTTTCATTTAATTTGCATTATTATTAATCAAAATATATTTGAATGAAGTGTAGCCCTACTCAATTAAAAAAATAACGATGGGTTATCAAAGTGATCGTTTGTTTACAACATTAATTTTTTTATTTTTTTGAATGTTTTGTCATATTTTCCTTTGTTTCATTTTTTAACAGCACACATATATGTTTGTTATGTTTTTGTGCTTATTTTCATGTATTTTTATGTGTGTTCGAGTCGATTTTAGGTTCGTTTTAGTGTCGTCCGGTCCATTTTGTCGTTTTCCGTGTGTTTTCGTGTCTTTCGTTTTATTTTATATTTCGGCGTACTTGTCCGTGTTATT
>CACSLK010031655.1:7320747-7330752 GCA_902706635.1 Striga hermonthica | reverse complement strand
CCGAGCCGGCCCGACTGCCCGGTTCAGCGGACCGGCAGTCCGGTCCAGACCGGTTCAGACCGGCTGGACCGGTTCAGTCAGTTATTTTCAGTTTCAGTCCCAGTTTTCAGTTTTAGTGTTATTTTCAGTAAAATTCCGGGTTAAGTTTAGTTCAGTTAATTTATATCAGTTCAGTTCTATACTTAGCCGGTTTCAGTTATACCGAATAAGTCCAGTATCTTTCAATAGAGCATCTTAACATAATTAATCAGTTAATTTATCAGTCTGAGCATAGTCAAAAGTAATTGTTTATATTATTTTTCAGTTTGATCAGGTATCAGCACTGCCTCTCAGTTTCAGTTTCAGCAAATTCAGGTGGGGACTCAGACTAAGTATTACATGGTTTATAATCACGTTACCATGGTCGAGGTATGTATATTCAGATTCCGCTCGGAATGGTCGCCGGTCCATTCTGGGTTCTAGTGGCCTAATCTAACCACTAGAGTGTGCACATGGTCCGGTATTAGTTTGTGCCGGGAGATTGCGGTATTAGTTTGTGCCGACAGATTTTAGTTATCAGTTACGTGACTTATGTCGCGAGATCAGACCGGTTTCAGATATCAGTTTCAGTTTCAGTTCAGCTATGTATGCTTAGCTCATGATATTGTTATTATTTACGATGTTTATTAGTATGAGTTTCTGCGGAGCACAAGTGTTTTAGTGCTCACGCCCCACACCTTTAATGTTTTTTAGGTCGCAGGGTCGGAGACGAGGAGTGAGCGGGCGAGCTGTTCAGGATATTTATGATTATTGTATTTATGTTTAGCCACGCTTTGTTTCCGCTCAAACTTTTCAGTACTTATTATCAGACATTGCTCCGACATTAGTAGGATAAGACATTATGACCGTTTTTATGTATCAGTTTAAATTTTAACGATTTTCAAAAATCAAGTTTTCTTCACGGTAGCATCCCGAATCAGTTTTCGCAAAATAAGTATTTTATTCAGAAAATTGCGAAAAATTGCATACTCTGATATAGTAAAAAGTCGGGGTGTTACAATATCCATAGATCATAATCTGCTACAACTTCAAGAATGATTGTAGGCTTTCCACTATGACCAGCATATTGGCCAACCCACGCTGTAGGACAATTTTTCCACCTCCAATGCATGCAATCTAAACTCCCCAACATTCCTGGAAAACCACGTTGCTGGCCAATGTATAGAAGCCTGTAAATATCATCAGATGTGGGCCTCCGCAGATATCGCTCGCCAAATACCTCAACTATTGATCGACAAAATTTTTTCATACTTTCAATTGCAGTGGACTCACCAATTTTAACATACTTGTCTGTAGCATCAGCTGGAACGCCGTATGCCAACATACGAAAGACAACAGTTTATTTTTTGTATTGGAGATAATCCAAGTCTGCCTGCTCGATCCACTCGTTGTTGAAAGTAATGATCATGATCTTTGACTGCGTCGACAATTCGAAGGAACAACGAGCGAGAAATTCTGTATCTTCTACGGAACATGGTCTCGTTATACAATGGATTTTCTGAGAAATAATCATTGTACAACCTACGATCAGCAGCCTCTCGATCACGATTGATAAAAATATGCCCAGGAACAGATCCTCCATGTGAGGCTTCTTGGTTTCGTTGATTGATAAGATGTTGAATGATGATGTTGTTATTAGCGATAGCTTGAGCTATCACTGCTTGTTTTTGATGAAGAGCATTAATAATTAGCATATGATCATCCTCAGAATCAGGGGAAGAAGATGACGAATTGCCAAAAATAAAATTAATTGTAGAAAGATAGAGAAATATGATAATATGTTTGAAGAGATTCAAGTGTGTGATGGATTTAGTATATGTTATGTTCTTATAGTAGTGAATTTGAAAGGTGTGGTAACCTTTGTGGGGAGTGGTTATTTTCAAGTCAAAGTATTGATAGGCGTGACAGTCTTTGAGGTGAAAGGTCATTTTTTGGTCAGAACATGGATAAGCGTGATCAAGTTTGCAGTGATGTCTCATTTTCGGGTCAGAACATTGATAAACGTGATCAACTTTGCTGAGAGTGACCATTTTCGGGTCAAAGCATTGAGAGTGGTGGACATTGCAGTGATATGTCATTTTCGGGTCAGAACATGGATAAGTGTGATCAACTTTGCAGAGGGTGTCCACTTTTGGTCAAAGCATTGAGAGAGGTGGGGGACATTGTAGTGATGTGTCATTTTCGGGTCAGAACATGAATAAGCGTGATCAACTTTGCAGTGATATGTCACTTTCAGGTCAGAACATTGATAACCGTGATCAACTTTGCAGTGATGTGTCATTTTCGGGTCAGAACATGGATAAACGTGATCAACTTTGCTGAAAGTGACCATTTTCGGGTCAAAGCATTGAGAGTGATGGACATTGCAGTGATATGTCATTTTCGGGTCAGAACATGGATAAGTGTGATCAACTTTGCAGAGGGTGTCCACTTTCGGGTCAAAGCATTGAGAGAGGTGAGGGACATTGCAGTGATGTATCATTTTCGGGTCAGAACATAAATAAGCTTGATCAACTTTGCAGTGATATGTTACTTTCGGGTCAGAACATTGATAACCGTGATCAACTTTGCAGTGATGTGTCATTTTCGGGTCAAAACATGGATAAATGTGATCAACTTTGCTGAGAGTGACCATTTTCGGGTCAAAGCATTGAGAGTGGTGGACATTGCAGTGATATGTCATTTTCGGGTCAAAACATGGATAAGTGTGATCAACTTTGTAGAGGGTGTCAACTTTCGGGTCAAAGCATTGAGAGAGGTGGGGGACATTGCAGTGATGTGTCATTTTCGGGTCATTACATGATTAAGCGTGATCAACTTTGCAGTGATATGTCATTTTCGGGTCAGAACATTGATAAGTGTTTGTCCTATTTTTGTTGCATTTTTCGTTATTTTTTTGTCTTTCTTTTCCCCCCATATTGAGACTTTTCGTTGGGTTTTATTCATTTTTGTAGTTTATTGCGTGATTTGATCTATTTTGGTATTTCTTTTGTTTCTCGTGTGTTTTTCTGGTTTTCTTTTGTTTTTGGTGTGCAAGTCGGAAGCCCCATGAGGAATGGATTTAGCGTGAAAATTGATCGAGCAATCATGGTTGTGAAGATGGATTCGTTGGCGACATATAGGAAGAAGCGGAACTCAATTTCTGAGTTCAAACGAACCCGAACGAGCAAAAATCGTAAAGTCGTGCAGTGCAACCCAGTTTTCTTCGCCGCAGCCGCGACCCCTTTCTTCACCGCGGCCGCGGCGAACAAAAAACTGCCAAAGTCCCAACTTCAGCGGAACCGCGGCCTCGGAGCAAGTCGCGGCCGCGGAGGCTTACTTCACCGCGGCCGCGTAGGTCGCGAAAACAGGTTTTAAAAGTAGATTTCTTGAACGATTTGGGGATTCATTCTCTCCCCTTCTGGGAGACGAACCCTAGCCCGAGAAAACTCACGAAACTCCCTCTTTTTCCTTCTTTCCTTCCTTTCTTCTTCTTCTTCTTCTTCTTCTTCTTCTTCTTCTTCTTCTTCTTCTTCTTCTTCTTCTTCTTCTTCTTCTTCTTCTTCTTCTTCTTCTTCTTCTTCTTCTTTGGATTCAGCTCTTGGATTGGATTTTAATTGTAAGTTTTTCATCTTCTTTAATTCATGTGAATGATTATCTTGGGTGAATTGCTTGATTGTGTTGAATTCATGTTGCATAGCTAATTTCTATTGTTAGGGATAAGTGATGATTGTTCTTGTTTGACGTATATTTGTCGGGCTTGACTTGTTCATTCTTGTGTGAGTTAATTTGATTAGGAATTGATGAATTTGTGCTTGGTTGATTGATATAATCGAAGAGTGACACTTCGATCTTGCAATTAGAAATAATTGAATGTTGATTAGTCGAGTTATGGTTTGTTGATTCTATATGATTAGTTGATTAATTCTCTTCTAATTTAATTAGCGACTTTTAGAACCGAAAGGGGAAAAGTCGTAGACCTAGGCTCGCATGAGGTAGATGATTTCATAATTGAATAATCTATGGGTCTGGATTGAAACATATGCTTGTCGTTGTCTTTTCCCATGTTACGAAATGTTATTGGGGTTGGACAATTGGTTTGTATTGCGTGCTCGAACTTGCTCGTCTATGTTCAGTCCCTTGTTACGAAGAGTTATTGGGAGCGAACCGTTAGACGTTTAGGCGAGAGTGTCAATTCCGAACCGAACGATCAATTGCCCAGTTGTGCTAAAAAACTTGAATTAATTATCCCGACTCCTAGCTTCTCCATCTTTGTTTCATTCATTTTTTATTTAGGTAGTTTATTGTTTTTATGATATTTCTTAGTTGGTAATGACTCTATCCCCTATTTGATTAGTATGTTTAGGATTTATTTTATTTTTATGTGTGATTGATACCAAAATTGAATTCTGAACCGCCTTCCTCGTAAGATCGACCCGGGGAACGAATCTTTTGATTCGGTACTCTGTAAAAAAATAACAATTTGTGTTATAACAATAAGCATGATCAACTTTGCAGTGAGTTGTCATTTTCGGGTCATTGCAGTGATATGTCATTTCGGATTAAACCATGGAGAGAGGAGAGTCTTTCACTGTAAAAGAAGATATCATATTGTAGTGAATACACCCCAACATTTTTATTCTTTACACTAAAGCTTTAGCACAATTAACTTCTTATAAGAATGTCGATCCGTTCATCTTCCTATAACCATATGAAGATGTTCTTTTATGTCAAGTTTATATGGATATTTCTCAGGACCCGATTATTGGGGTATACCAAATTATCAATCATCTGATCGATTTTGGTCCCGTATTGAAAATGCTTTCAATGCAGGACGGCTTGAGCATTGGGAGGTTCGTACCAAAAGATCTATGCAAGCACGAATTCAAACAATCGAAAAAGCAGCCAAAAGACTCCATGCATGCATTAAAGCAGTAGAAGATATGCATCAGAGTGGTGCATGAAATGAAGATACAGTGAGTATTAAAATCTGATTGTATTTTTTATTTATTAAATTTGTTATTTATATTAGCTATGGTTAATTGTTTATGAAACTTGTAGATGCTCAGAGCAAAAGTGTTGTTCAAAGAAGAATCCAAATTCAAATCCGGATGGAAATACGATCATGTTTGGGATATTATTAAAAACTTTGAAAAATTTAAAGATGGAGCTGCGAGGAGCAAGAAAAATCAGTCTGGTTGTTATCCATGTTCGGAGTCAAAAAATCCAACTCCCGAGTCTGCCCGACAAGAATCCGCAGGTATTTCTTCATTTTCTATAAAACTTGGATCAATTTGCTACGAGTTCTCCATCTGAAAGACCTATCGTGGTCAAGAAAGCCAAACTAAAAAGAAAGGTAAATGATGATTCATCATCGCTCATCAATGCGATGAAAGAAGCAAACAAAAGACTTGTTGAGGAGATGAAAAATGCAAACGACCAAATAAAACATCAAATGTAGATGCACAATAGATCCCTCGCTTTAAAAGAAATGAGGGAAGAAAATAAAATTCTGTTTTAAGATGTCAGTTCCATTGAAGATCCTAGAGTTCGAGCATACATTGAAGCTGAAAAGACACGAATCTTGGAGAAAAGAGCTCAACAAGCCCAACCGGATCCATATCCAACCAATGCATTTGACCAATTTTTCAATGATCTTGGAGGAAGTGGTGCCAACTTGCCAGATTACTAAGTATTCGTGCTTGTTTTTAGTTTTTGAGTTTATGATGTATTTTTATTTTAGTACCGTGTGATCTTGTATTTTTATTTCAGCACTAGTTATTGAAATATATTTTTTTTTAAACCGTGATGTATCATGTATTAGTCTTATTTCAGTATGTATTAGTAATGTCTTTGTTATTTAATGCTAGTGGTTTCTTTTATTGTTAAATAAAAATACCATAAATAATATACATATTTACATTATTATTGTGAAATATATAAAATTAAATGATAGATATAAAATTTGTTATTTTAAATATTAAACTATCTAATTATTATGAAATTAATTTTATTATTATTTTACATTATTATTATTATTTTAAATAAATATATAAATATTATTCATTAATGTAATTATCATATTATCTAATAAATTAAATAAAGGGACTAAAATGAAATAAAAAGAAAGAAGATGAAAGAGACCAAAAAAATAGGGATTGAAATGAAAAAAAAAAAAGTTCAGACGCAAATTTTTGCGTACGCAAAATTGCGTCCAAACGAAGAGAGAGAAGAGGAAGATCGCATTTTGCGATCGGATTTGCCGCTCGGTTGGAGGGATTGGGTTTTCCATCTCGATTGGAGATGGTCTAAACATATATTCACACGCAGACGGTGTGTCTCAGCCGCCGCCGCCCGGTCTCCGATGCTGTCACCGGCTGGCATCCTCGCCGGAAACAGTCTGTGAGCACATCCACCGTCGAACACCTACAACCACCCACCGGAGAGAGCTCCTCCACCGTCGATTGCCTCCCTGCCGCCAAGGTTCTTGAACGCGCCGCCGTCATTCACCAGACACAGCCGTGCTGCCAGACGCGAAAGGCAACACGAAGCTCCAAACGTTGCAGTCGTCGCCAACACACTCCGGCAATAGGTCACGGCCGTCGGGAATTCGTCGTAAGACGCGACTAAACCTGCACAGGTCACGGCGGCGGAAAGCTCAAGCATGAACGAAAATGTTGCTGCGGCCATGGACGTCGGACGGCGCGACCGGAGGTAGCTGGTCGACGGCGGGTGGGTGGTGGAGGATGGAGATGAATTTGGAGAGAGGATGGTAGCAAAATAAAATCTAAAAATGGATTGTATGATTGGGCGCATTATTGAGAATTAGATTATGTGTAAGGTTCTATTTATAATTTTAACAATTGTTAGTATATTTCAATTTAACCCACATGTCAAATCTGTAACTATTGAAAGTTAATAAATACTCATTTTTGTACTTTTTGTTATGCATATATATTATATGATAAATAAAAAAATAACAATAATGTAAAATATTAAAATAACATAAAAATAATTTATATTAATGAGTAATTTCTATAACAAAAAATAATAAATAATAAGATATTTTAATAATTTAAATTAACTTGATGTACAATTATATCTATTCAATAATTTTCGAATACACATAATTAATATATTAATGCACGTTATATAGCAGGATGTTGCACTTAATAAAACATTAAGTTGCACTTTATAAGACGACTCGTCGCACTTTATCAACATAAGTAACGTCAGTAATTTATGAATTAGTGCACGTATATAGCGAGATGTTGCACTTTATAAAACAATAAGTTGCACTTTATAAGACGACCCGTTGCACTTTATCAACATAAGTAACATTGCTCCCGCAAAAAAATATTTCGTGGTATAGATCTAAAAAATAGGTCTACATAATTGCAGTTTATATATCAATATGTTGCACTATATGCAGAAATATGTTGCACTTTATAACACGACATGTTACAACTTATAAAACAACATACGCGTACAAAAAAACGATGGTAATTATGCTAATCGATCGAATAAATTATTTGGTTAAATGTCGAATTTAGTCTTTTAGATAAATAAAAATAACTGCACATGATGAACTATATTAATATTACCAATTTTTTTTCTTTATATTTTTTAATAAAAAATTATACTAGTTTTTTCTTTTATTTATTTTTTATATGTATTGCGAATGCACATAATGGTTATACTAATTGCACATAAATGCCTACCAGATTGCACAAAATAGAACGAGATCCGATGAATATAAATTTAGCATGAAATATTATATTTTGTTCCGATTATTATTATTATTTTTATATATCAATTTTCGATGCGATGACATTTTTTATTTAAATAACTAAAATAAAAACCAAACTATATTAAATATATTATTTTTTTTCTTTATTTATTTTTAAAATAAATTAAGCAATAATTTTTATTGGAGTATAAAGAATTAATATAGTGCATTTTATGTATAATTGTATATGTATTAAACTTTTATTATACTATCAATTTGTCAAATGAACTCAATTGAAATAAAATAAAATTTCAAAATTTGCAATTAGGCCCGTATAATAAATCAAATTCTCACATAAATGACCTCAACTCAAACAACATTCATGGTATAACAATCTGCTATATCCGGCCAAAATCATATTGGTTGTCGGCGGCCGACATTGGACTGTTTGTAGCCGCCGACACTGGCGAGCGGCCAACATGGCGGGAAGATTCACGACATTGAAGCGGTTGTTGACTAAGGCGGAATTAGCGGACGACGGACGACAATGGATGGAAGCGGGGTCGGTCTGGAAGCGACGGCAGCAACGTTTCCGGTGTCGGGTGGTGGCGGAGGTGCTCGAAACGGCGGACTGGTTTTATACGGTGGCGGTGGCGGTGGCGAGGGCGGGATATTGATGGTGGGCTGAAATTTTCGACGACGAGCTCAGAAAGTGGTCGACGTCGGGCTGAAACCCGGCGACAGGCAGAAAGCCGGCGGCGGCGAGATGAGATGCGGCGGCGGTTGTGCAGGTACAACGGAGGTGGCTGCGCGACGATGCTCCAGTGGCTGAAAGGTGTGATGGCTGTTGGCGGAAGGTGGCGGCGATGTGGCGGTCGGCCTGCCGGAACTCTGTGTTTGTGTGTGTGTGTGTGTGTGTGTGTGTGCAGTGTGTGTTCTGTGCGGGAAGAGAAAAAGAGAAGAGAGGTTGAGGAGAGAGAAAAGTGTGTGGTGAGGTTGAGGAGAGAGAAAAGTGTGGAGTGAATTGATTTATTTAGTGGGTCCCACTTATATTTATTTAACAATTTACCCTTATTATTAGTTAAATGGACATATTTGACCACAATATGATCAAATAATTATCAGATTGCCATTAATGATTGACCACAATTTGACTTCATCATAATCATTAATATGTTTGATCTTATGGTCCAGATTTATTCTCATTTCATTCAATATCATTCATTCTCATATGATCTTCTCTCTCTCTCTCTATATATATACATATATTATCAATTATTAGGAACTTGGAATTAAAGACACTGTATATTTTTTTAAAATATATTATTCCTTACTTAATACAGCTAATGGTGTATTCCAAATCTACTCCATTATATTACTATTTTGTATTTTTTTAAAGTCATTTTTTTAAGGAAGGTTTTCTTCTTCTTTATCTTCCTTCTTACCCTTTTTTTTTCATCGTTTTTCTTACCTTCTTTCTTCTTATTCTTTCTTTCTCACATTTCCGAAACCACTCAATCCCCATTTTTCTACAAGCTATCGTCCTTTCCTTTCCGGAGATTCCACGACCGCCCCGTCCTCAATTCTTCATCCCCTTTTCCATATTCTTCTTCTTCTTCCCTCGCCATGTCACACCTGGCGTCCTAAGAAGTTCGGAGGACGAGGCGCCTGCGTGATGTTCCCGAAACAGTACGATTGAATTTTTATGTTTATTATCGTGATGAACAATTTTTTATGAGGATTATGTTAACAAAGTTCCTTTTTTTTCGTAAAAAAAAAAAAAAATCCTATTTAAATGAAGGTAACTGTGTTAAATTATATTCTCTGAATCTTTATGTTCGCAATTAGTTTGATACTTGCTAAATAAAATTTCAAATTTCCTAACTGCCATATACTGATGATCCATTTAAGGCATAAATTTTTTTTTTTGTGTTATGAAATTTGAATTTATGTGTTAATGAATGTTGTAATGGTGATTATTTTGTTGTTGTAAAATTTACAATCTCACATATTTGTTATAAAAATTAATTGTATATATTTTATTGTTAATACAAAGTTGTTTTTATGTTACTGATAAGTAGTGTATTGTTGTTTCATTGTATCTTGTTTGTTGTTTTCTAAAAATTATGTTGCAATAACAAAACTTTTGTGTTACTTTTCTAAATAATTTAATTGTTATGTTTGTATATAACATATTGATCAATATTTTTATTAGTGTTTTTTTAGGAATTAATGATTGAAGAAGAAAAAGGAAGAAG
>CACSLK010031655.1:7291930-7302786 GCA_902706635.1 Striga hermonthica | reverse complement strand
CCACGATAAAATTATCTTAAGTTACCTCTCGAAATAGCATTGGGCTCAAACCGGGGCTCTTGGACCATTTGGGCTCGAGTTGGAAGAGGTTGGGACACAAAATAAGCCATGTACACTGCTTGAGGATGCTGGACGCACAAAATGGGCCACACTAGCAGGATCTGGGCTGCGCTGGATACATTTGGGCCGAAGAACGCTTGCTAGGCCAAGGAAAACTGTGCTTGGGCCACGAAAATGGGCCCTGGGGTGCGCTGGGCGCGGGCTGAGAACCGGGCTGCACGCGGGCCCTTGCAGGCCGGGATGGTGAGACAAGCAGGCTGGAGTGGAGGTTGGAGCTCGGGCCTGGCGCGGGCTCTCACGGGCTAGGCGATGTGAGGCGCGCGGGCCTCGCGGGCTGAACGCGGCCCGCGTGCGATGTTGTTGGGTTCCTCTGAAATGGGTTGTCCGCGTGTGGAAGTTGGGTCGAATGCACACGGGCCTTACTCTTGGGCTGACCACACGCTGGCCAATCCTTAGGCCGCCGATAGCGGGCTGCATCTGGGCCTCCTGGTGAGCTGGGCTACGAGCTGCGCCTACCAGCTAGAAAATCAGGCCTGCGCGGGGCTGGGGGGAGAACTGAAGCTCTCTGCTCGATCCACACACGTTGCCAGCGAAAATTGCTGGGAAATTGATGCCGTAAAATGTCGCCGACTCCGGCGAACGGGAACGTGCATGGGTGCGCCCCGGCAAGAAGATTCCTATGGCGTCCTCAGCTCGAAGTGATTCTCCATAAATCACCGGTAAATTAGAAAAGCTGACCGGAGTTGACCAAAAATCCTTAGATCCAAAAACTTTGATCGTATAATTGATTGCCTTCCCGGAGGAATTTTCGTATGAAACTTTAAGGGGAGAACGAGCGTGATAAGAGCTTTAAAATGACATAAGAATTTTTCTAATCGGACAACTTTGACCGGCGGCCGGCGGCGGAGGAGGCGGCGGACGGCGGCGAGGGTGGCGGTTTCCGGCGAAGATCGGTAGCTGGAGATTTGTCTTGTCGAGAGGATTCCAGGGGTACCCTCGGATTTTCTATAGCCTCACGGATTGCCGGGAAAATGCATTTGAATGTCCCATTTTGGCCGATTTTTCCCTAGTTCTGGAACCTTTGACCACGAAATTGAAGGTCTTCCCGAATGAATTTTTGCATGAAATTTTAAGGGTATATTCACCTCGAGGAGATCTATTTGATGATTTAAACAATTTTTTGATCGGAGCACGTTTTCCAGTGGCCGGCGGCGGCGGTGGCAGCGGCCGGTGAAGAAGAAGGAGGTTTTTGAATTTTTTCAGTCGGAACTCCGCTTGACTTTTTGACGGGTCCCACAGATGGCGCCAATAATACGAGCGTAATGAATTTTACCCGGCTCCTTCAACTCGAATGGCCTCCGTACCTACAGAACCCAACGCCGGGGGTGGCCCCGGCGTCGGGCCTCCGATGCCTAAGTTAGTGCTTAGATCTAGAAAGAGAGAGTGTAGTATGGAATGAATTGAGAATGAGAGATATTTGATATCTTGGCCCCCTTTTATAGGGGGAGTGTACCTGTTGGGCTCAAGTTGGGCTTGGCCCATATCGTTATGTTGCATGTCATAGTCCGTACGTGGGCTTTATCCTCCAATATGTATTCGTTTTATCCATTAAACCCGGTCTAGTATAATATCTTAAATCAAGGACGATGTGGTCGAAGAGAGCTCGAACATGGTGATCGTAAAACAGTAGACGTAAGTTTAAATTTTCAAATTCAAGACATCGGGGAGTGGTCATTCAGTTTTTGGTTTTTGGTTTTTGACCTCATCGGCGGTCACTTGGTTTTCGACCTCAGTGGTCTATTAGTTTTTGATTTTTGACTTCAGAGGCAGGTATCTCGGTTTTTAGTTTTCGACCTCAGTGGTATCTCGGTTTTCAGTTTTCGACCTCAGTGGTAATTCAGTTTTTTGTTTTTGGTTTTCGACCTCATCAACAGTCACTCGATTTTTGACCTCAGTGGTCATTCAGTTCTCGAATTTCAACCTCATCGGCGGTCACTCGGTATTCGACCTCAGTGTTTATTCGGTTCTCAGCTTTTGACCTCATCAGAGGTCACTCAATATTCGACCTCAGTGGTCATTCGGTTCTTGACTTTCGACCTCATCGGCTGTCACTCGGTATTCGACCTCAGTGGTCATTCGGTTCTCGGCATTCAACTTTATCGGCGATCACTCTGTATTCGACCTCAGTGGTCATTCAGTTCTCGACTTTCGACCTCATCGGCAGTCATTCGGTATTTGACCTCAGTGGTCATTCGGTTCTCGACCTCCGACCTCATCGACGGTCACTCAGTATTCGACCTCAGTGGTCATTTGGTTCTCGGCTTTTGACCTCATCGGCGGTCACTCGGTATTCGACCTCAGTGGTCATTCGGTTCTCGACTTTCGACCTCATCGACGATCACTCAATATTCGACCTCAGTGGTCATTCGTTTCTCGGCTTTCGACCTCATCGGCTGTCACTCGGTTTTCGACCTCAGAGGCAGGTCTTTCAGTTTTTGACCATAAAGGTCATTCGGTGTTCTTTGGGTCCCATGGTCATTTGGACGTTTGATGACTATTTTGTGGTCGAGAATTTTTTCAAATTATAAACTCAGTGCCAGGTTAATTGAAGCTGCCCGAAGAGACATTTTACTCTTGGATCGATTTATGCTTACTCGAAAAGAGTAGGGGGACTAGATGATATATGATATTATACTAGACCGGCTTTAATGGATAATCCCCCCTATATATTAATACAAAATGCGCTGAGCCTACGTGGCTGCTTCTGGTGCTTCGGAATCCTATGTGGCAAAATTACATGCTTCGTTATTAGGCTTGGGTAGATTTTAATTTAATTCCAAACAAAAAATAATTAGGTTCGGATTACCATAAATATGTTGATTATTTATGGTCATGTTACATGTATTAATTGTATTTTAATATCATTCCTTATTATAACTATTGAATTGTATATATATTTTAAAAGTTAATAACTTTTGTATTTTTTATCAGTTTTACATATGTAATATATCAAATTTATCTTCTTTTGATAAGTTTCGATTTAACATCCATATTGTATGTATAAAAAAAATAATTTATATTTATCTTTATAACAATAATAAAATTATTTTTAATATTAATTAGAAAAATAAAATTATTTATCAACTAATATATTTATATTTCAAGTAGTTATATGATATAAGTTATAAAAACTAATATAATTAACACATGTAAGTCATCAGTTTTGCTATGGAGCAATCGGATGGCTCGGCTTATGGAGCAATCCACACTTATTCACCAATAGTGTATTGACACGTGTCTTACAATAAATACAATTTGGACAGGTGTCAATATATTAAGTAATGGATGGCTCTATAAGAAAACAATCCGATTGCTCCATAGAATTTTTGTGTAAGTCATAAGTAACACATATCATTCTAAAATATATAGTAATATATTGTTTTTTGTAAAAAAGTAAACTAAATTTAATACAATTTTTTATTAATTTTAAAATTTAAGAATAATTTTTTAACAAGCACCCGTGTAATACACGGGTATTGTACTAGTAAAGATATATTGGAGAATAAATCCATAAATGGGCTAAGACATATGGTATGGGCCAAGCCCAACTTGAGCTAAAAATGTACACTCCCCCTATAAAAGGGGGCTAAGGCATGTCATTAATTCATTCTCTCTTCATTCATTACTACACTCTCTTTCTCTCTCTCTTGATCAAGTACTGACTTAGGCATCAGAGACCCAATGTCGGGACCCCTCCCGGCGTTGGGTTCTGCAAGTACGGAGACAGTTCAAGTTGAAGGAACCCGGGTAAAAAATAAAATATAACTACGTAGTCATTCAAAAAAAATTAAAAAAAAAATAAAAAATCTCTGAAGATCCGAACTAAACCATACCGAACCGAATCGTCCCAATAATCTCGAACACCGAACCGAAACGAACTGAAAAATGAAAATCTCCGAACCGAACTGAACCGACTTTTTGGTACGGTTCCGGAGATCGAATTTGGCAATCTTCGAATTTGGTACGGTTCTGTAGATTTATCAATCTCCGAACCGTCGACCTCAATGTGAGGCTGATAAAGAAAAAAAGAAGGCATCATGGGGCCGAATGGATATAGTGATCGAGCATGAGGTGGAAATGTTGTTGAAAGCTGGCCATATCAAGGAGATTCAATTCCCGAAGTGATTATCTAACACAGTGGTTATCTAAGTCAGAAGGAAAGTGGAGGATGTGTATTGATTTTCGAGACATGAATAAGGCATGCCCCAAGGACCTGTACCTGTTGCCCAGGGTTGACCAGCTGGTCGACTCCACTATCGGGTGTGAGTTGCTTTGTTTGATGGATGCGTCGCAGGGGTATCATCAGATTCCCCTGGCTCAAGAGGATAGAAAGAGGGTGAGTTTTGTTACGAGCAGTGGAACAATTTTTATGTGGTAATGCCTTTTGGACTAAAGAATGCTAAAGCAACGTATTAGAGGTTAGTCGACAAGATTTTTAAGGAGAAGTTGGGGAGGGACATGGAGGTGTATGTCGACGATATATTGGTAAAGAGTAAAGTGGAAGCTTACCATGTCATGGACTTGAGGGAAACATTTGCGACATTGAGGAGGTTTGGGACGAAGCTTAATCCGACTAAGTGTTCATTTGGTGTGAAGTCGAGAAAAGTTTTGGGTTATCTTGACGAAGCGTGGAATCGTGGTGAATCTTGAGATGGTTCGAGCAGTTGTGGGGATGAAGTCACCGACGAGTGTGAAGGAGGTGCAGGTGCTTCTGGTCGGATCGCGGGTTTGAGAAGATTTATCTCAAAGGTGACCGAGAAAAGTGGTCCATTATTCAAAACTCTAAAAAAGAGTTTGAAGTTCAAATGTATTGAGAAGGCGCATAAAGCATTTGAGGAGTTACAAGGCGTATTGGCTAACTTATCTTTGTTAGCTAAGCCAGTACATGGGGAGGATTTGATACTTTACATTCTATCGGAGAGAGGGCAGTAAGCTAAGTGTTGCTTCATGAAGAGGGTACTGGGTACTGCTCAATTTCTGACCTATTACGTGAGTCGAGTGATGTTTTGGCTGTGGTGGTAGCAGTGAGAAAGTTAAGACCATATTTCCTGAATCATAGAGTGAAGGTGCGGACGAACATGGCTCTTGGAGAGACAGTCAGTCGATCCTTAGTTTCGGGTCAGCTAGTGAATTGGGCGGTCGAGCTAAGTGAATATTCTATCGTGTATGAGCCGCGGAGGACGATCAATGCTCAAGTGTTGGTTTTTAGAAATTCCAATTTAATACATGTAGAGTACTTTTTAGAAGTCTCTAAAAGTTTTAATTGAATACACCAACATTCAGAAAGTCTTTAAAAGTCTCAATTGAATACAACCGCGTCGCCAAATAGTTTATTTGGTTTTGCGGTTGTATTACGGGAAATACAGATGCTCATGCAGGGCGAATCTATTTTAAGGATTGTGTGTTCTACACACATGTATTTTTCTGTCAAAATTTTGTATTACAACGTATCTTTTAAACCTTTTTTTCATATCCTATTTTGGATCAAATTAAATTAACATAATAATAAGATTATAATAATCCTATATATCTTGTAACTAGTTATGATAATCACATTCACATATACATAATCTTGTACTGTGTATAGCAATCTTGTAATCAATGTTAAATTCTGGCAATTCAACTAAGCACATTATAAATATGAGGAAGAGTCATATAGATGAAATTAATTACAGTTGAAGAAATGGCCACTGCACGCACTCATCGTACTGTCATCGTTCTAGTCATGTTATTCCTCGTATTATCGCACCATTCGGTACTTGTAATTGGAGGCAAAATGTTCGGCAGACACGAGGTCAACATATTTTGCGAAGTGCCCCCGAACACAGCAAGTCTGTTCATTAGCTGCAAGTCCAGAGACGATGATTTGGGCGAACACGAACTCCGTCCCGGACAGTCTTTCAGTTGGCACTTTCGAACAAACTTGTTCAAAAGAACGTTGTTCTATTGTTCCTTTTGGTGGGGACCAAAGCTGAAGCAAATGGATGTATTCAATGGCGAGTGGGACTCTATGTTCAAAACTTATTATCGCGTCTATAACTACGTGGCCAACGGCGAGGGTATATTTCTTAGCAATGACCCTAAAAATCATTCAGCGGGCTTGGGGCTGGTGACCCTATGGTGATTTGTATGTGTTCATCAACTGGTTTATTCTAATAAAGAAGTACCAACCATATTAATTAATTCATCTTTTCAGTTATTCTCTCACTTTCTACTTATTAATAATTCTTATTACATTTTTAGATGGAATATTTTTAGTGTAGTCAAATATTTATGGATTTATCTTTTGGTTATTTATAGGTGAACTCTTTAAGGGACTAAACAAGTGCGAATACATCTAAATCTGAATTAAATATCACTTAATATTAAGAAATATTTAAAATATGAATTGATCTATTAATAAAAAGTATTTCCATTAAACAATTCGGCTACACATATTTCCAAAATTACTCTTTTTTCATTCGCTTTAAAAGTTACAAAATGAAAAAAAAAATTATTCTTATCCAAAAAATTAAACATCTTTTTCTTTTATTCTTTTCTTCTCTCTTTTTTTCCTTCTCTTCCTTCCCTTTTATTTTTCACGTCATTCTGTTCACTTTTGTTCTTCCTCCTTTTTCTTCCTTCTTTTTCTATTATCTTTTGATTTTTTTTTCCGTCCTTTTTTTGTTCTTCTTTTGTTCTTCTTTATTTTTCTTCAACCATGATGCATAAGAAAAATCATCACAGAAAAAAAAATAAAAAAAAATTAGATAATTAGATTATACATAAATAACAATTAAATTAATAAGCAAAACAAAAAGTTTGTTATTGAAACTTAAAATATAATAATAACATAATTTATAGAAAATAAGACACTGAGTGTCAACAAAAGAACAATATAACAACAACATAAAAACAAATTTCAATTAACAATAAACAACAAAAGAACAAAATAACAACAACATAAAAACAACTTTCTATTAACAATAAATAAATATGTGAGATAATATACTTCACAACAACCAAGAAATCACCATTACAACAATCAAACTGCATCAAATCATAAATCAATAACTGAAATTTACAGAATTAACTTTTAAAAAAATTATGGAAAATTACGTTTTTCTCCAAGAACTACTAATACATAAAGAACCAAACACCCTTTACCAATAGATGTTATCATGTGAATAAAAAAATAAAAACATAAAATCAAGAAATTGCACAAAATGAAGAATAAATCTGGAACAGTGGGAGAAAACGAGAAACAAGAAAAGATGAAATAATAAGGCAGAATCGTGGGAAATAAAAAGAAGAAAGAAAAGTAACCGCAACATTCCTCTAAAGAAGAAGAAAACCTCCGTTAAAAAAATTATTTTAAAAAACGCAAAATAATAATATAATGGAGTAGATTTGGAATACACCATTAGTTGTATTAATTAAGGAATAATATATTTTAAAAAGATATACAGCGCCTTTAATTCTCAAGGAGGACTAGGGTTTTCTTGTGTGGGCTTCAAAATTGGGCTTTAACAATCCTAAAATCGGGCTAGTGCATTTAAGTCAACTTGAGCTTGATTTAATCAACGTTGACTTATGAACTAATTGCTCGGTAACATAAATCGATTGGGACTTGGAATAAATAGATTAGTCGGTCAAATTTACTAAAATGATTGAGCCGAGATTTAAAAATCGACATAGGTTGGATTTTTAAAATTGGCTAAATTAAAATCGAACATGATCTCGATTAAATGAAATGAGCCGAAATAAAATCGAACATAGGCTCGATTAACTTAAATGGGCCGACTAAAATGGAATCGCTCGTTTATTGGGCTTCGGCCCAACTTAATGAAATTTCTGATTATTCCAAGGCTCGACTTTAAAATTTGAACCGATACTTGAACAAAATGAATCTGATTTTAATAATTAAAATCGAATAATTCTACATTGCTTAAACTTAATAGTAATTACTCGATTTAATGCAAGTAATAATAATAAATGCATCGAATTTGGAAACTGACTGTTTATGAAAATAAAATCGAGCTCTATAAATAGTAAATAATATTATGGGTGTTACATGTACAATATATGCACATCTTAGAGATATGTATAATTATTGTACATCTTAGTTTATGTTTGGTATATTAGAAAATTTTTTGTTCAAAACAACACTTATATCATTAATAAAAAAAAACTATCGATTCACCTACGTTTCAATGAACGTTAAACAAAATAATAATAATAATAATAATAATAATAATAATAATAATAATAATAATAATAATAATAATAATAATAATAATAATAATAATAATAATAATAATAATAATAAATTAATGAAAGACATGTCTTTCATTGCAACATATTGAATATACTAAATGCAACATATACGGACCTGGACAACCGCGTGAACTAGAAGACATATTTTTTTATGGAAAACATGTTTTTCATTGCAACATATACTGAATATATACTAACATAAACGCAATATATACCCGTCTGGACAACTGCGTGAATTACAATACATGTTTTAATCTCTCTACAAGTTGCGTGAATCTATTAATATATAATAAGGATTAATATAATTCACTTTTAGAAACTCTTTCCCGCCAATTTCATTAATTACATGCTAAATTTAGAATGTTAGGACAATTTGGGATAAGAAATTAATGAGCATCCATAATTTTACGAATAAATTGATACAATCCGATTTTTATTCACTTTTCAAAATTTGGTTAGATATTGATATCTATTAATATATAAAGAGGGGAGGCATTTATTTGAAAAAAGATTCAAAAAAATCAGCAAAAAAAAAAAAGAATTCATTTCCCGCCTAAAGTCGATATAATGAAACTAAAGATTTTTGGCAAAAAATTGAAATCTGAGCGCCATTCAACAAATTTTAAAAATTTTGAAAAAACAAATAAATCAAAAAATCTAAATAAAAAGATTACATGCAAATTTTTTGGAGATTCTATATTATCTAACTTTCATGCAATATGAATGAGACACTTGTCCTATTTTTATTGGTCCACTATAAATTTTATATGATACGATAAGTATAACTCAAATTATTGATATTAATTTATTTTAAAAAATAAAATAAAAAATATCACAATTCGTATTTTTTTATACTCTATAAATAGAGACCACTCTTGATATGTTTTGGAACAAAATTAAAATTATTATGTTGGGTTAGGTTGTAGATAAACCAATACCAAGCAATGTATTGTAGATAATATTTATTAAATAACTAAATAAAAATAAAATAAATATTATACTATCTTTATTAAGTCACCAACTAAAAAATAATAAAAGAATACAAAAAATAGCAAAATCCGTGACCCAGTTCAAATTGTGACCTTGGATCCAGCCACAAGGAGGGAGAGAGAAAAGAGATGAGTGAAATGGGGCAAGTGTCCCATTCTTATTGGTCTATAAATTTTTTCTATAATAAGATAATTGTAACTCAAATTATTGATATTAATTTATATGAAAAAAATAAATAAAAATTTATTTTTCATTCTCTATAAATAGAGACCACTCTTGATATATTTTGGAACATAATTACAATTTCTATCTTTTTACTCTTTTTTCTTAATCGTAACTTATCAATTTTATCATATCTTTTATTTTATCATATCACAACTAATACAATAAAAAAAAATATTGTAGATAATATTCAATATATATATATATATATTAATAAATATAAAATAAATATTATGTTGGGTTGAGTTTGGTTGGGTTTGGAATAAAGGACTATTCTACTATGCCTTTTCCATATATGGGTAGTATTAATTCAAGTGCGAACCGTCTGGTTTTGGATGTACTTAACTATGACCGTAAGGCTCTAGCTAATGAGCATGATACATTGTTGACACATATGGCCGATGAACAGAAGGGTGTTTATTCCAAAATAATGACATCTGTTCATTCTGGTAGGGGCGGCGTGTTTTTTGTGTATGGTTATGGTGGAACTGGAAAGACATACTTGTGGAGGACTTTAGCTGCTCGGCTAAGATCGCACGGTCAAATTGTGCTTTATGTTGCATCAAGTGGAATAGCATCTCTCCTGTTGTCGGGCGGACGAACTGCACATTCTCGATTTGTCATTCCTATTTCTGTGCATGAAAATTCATCGTGTGAGATCAATCAGGCTAGCCCCCTTGCCGAATTGATTATTCGCTCTTCATTGATCATATGGGATGAGGACCCAATGATGCATAAGCATTGTTTTGAAACTGTTCAAGCATCTTTTAAGGCAGTAATGGGAGCCCTCGACCCGACAAATCATCATAAACCGTTCGGAGGCAAGATTGTTGTGTTTGGTGGAGACTTTCAACAAATCCTTCTGGTAGCATTTGGGGAGAATGTACTGTGCTTAGGCTTACAAAGAATATGCGTCTTCAGAGCATTGGCGATTCGAATGAACGTGACGAGCTGAATTTTTTGCTGATTAGATAGCGAGCATTGGAGATGGAACATTGGGGGGTACAAATGATGGATGTTCTCCGATAGACATACCAGATGATCTATTACTAGAGTCATCTGATGATCTAATTGCAAAAATTGTTGAAAGTACGTTTCCGATGTTCAAGAATGTAGCCGACGATCCAAGTTACTTGAAGGATAGAGCTATACTTGTCAACACTCGATATCGTAGAATCTATTAATGAATACATGTCGTCGTTAAATTTGACTGGGGGACGCACGTATCTAAGTTCAGACAGTACGTGTAAATTCAACTCCAATACCGA
>CACSLK010031655.1:7203048-7236568 GCA_902706635.1 Striga hermonthica | reverse complement strand
TAATCATCGTCATCGAGAGCAACAAGACCTACATCATCATCACCATCATCCACCTGTTGCTCCCCTCGGCGATCAGTACCAGCAGGCCCGGCGAGTCCAACACCTCCGTTGCTGTCCACCGAGCAGTACCGACAAGTATCCCCTCATGCGACCCTTTTATTCCCGGCGAGTCCCGCTGATTCATACGTTGTTGTCCGGCGACCGCGTCTCGTTCTGTTCATCGTGTCCAGATCCCACGAGAAGCTTCTCCGACGTCCCGAGTGCAGTCCCCATCGAGTCCCGTTGTTCGAGCCTTCCGACGGCTCCATCCTATGCGAGCATCACCTAGTCTGTCAGGGCAAAAAACGACCAAACTTTATTTTAGAAATTATGATAAAGGCTACCATAATGCGAATGGCATTAGGAGAAAACTGATTTATGGGTACATTATACATGTTGCTAATCGACTGAAGTTCGGGCTGAATAGGAAAGCACAAGCCGAACATTATTTGGTCGACAAAGAATGTGTAACAACCTTTAGGAGGATGGGTAAAAACATCATTGGGACCAGGTCGACCAACTCCCAATTGGAAGGTAGACCGCTGAACGACCTAAATCCCTCGATTTGGGCTGCAGAGGCATAAGAAAACGGATTCAGAACAGCTAATCTGACTAGAGGACATGCTATGGTTACATCTCGAAACTCAAAAATAGGAGTCGTTATTGACAAAGAAGTAGGACTCGTCCTATATACAGGAATATCTAAAAGCCTAAGGGGAATACCTTGAGAAAGGGGGTTTAGTCGAGGAGAGTCGCTACCTCAATTGGGATCCTCTTTATTTTGCATTAAGTCACCCGATAAGAGCGCTTAGGCATACTCGTCATGGTCAAACCCGAAAGTCGAGACAGATGAGCCCTACGACCTCTCTTACTCGACTGCAGGCCTAGAGCCAATTGTTTCGACGGAATCAGAGCTTGAATATTTCTCTATTTGACGGACGAAAGAGCCAGAAATAGAGCCAGAGACAAAGTCGAATTCGGAATCTATTGAAAAAAATTCGAGAAGTGATGATCAGCACAAGAAATATCACAGAGAAACAAAAATACAACGACTTGTGGAAGAATTCAGGGACCACAAGTCGACCATAGAAGTTTTTACTCGACTCACTCGGCCCTAAGAATGAGGAAGGATTGAATCGCAGAACGACTAGAAAGAATACTAAGTCGACATAAGTCAACACGCGAAGAATGGTGAGGATGACCTTATCTCCTAAGGGCGATTTATCCACAAACACGATTCGATTAGTGAGAGACGGATGCGAAAGATCTAGCACTAACTTCCCAGAGTTCTTTGAAGATTCTCAAGAACAGGAAGAACTATCATGAACCCTCAAAATCGAAAACCCAAAAAACTAGCAAAAATTATAAAAAACATAAAATAAGTAGACTTACACATGATGTATTTGAGCAAGAATCCGAGAAAGCCGGAAAGGCGGACGGAGAGGAGCGAGCGCCGATAAGACCGCAGATGCTGTTTTTGCCGGAGAAGAAGATGCGAGGATTTAGAATGCAAAAAGTGATCAAGTGAAAGAGGAGAAATGTTTATAGGGTAAGCAATAAAACCCTAGCCCTTGGATTAGACAAGAATCGACGGATGAGATGAGGCACATAATTTGAAGCGGCAAAAGGGAACTTGAGGAAGCGTGTCACATCTTAGTACAAAATTTGAAATTCAAAATGATAATGGGTAGTGGATATATTCAGGAAAATTCCTAAGTACAGGATTAAGCCACAAGCATCCTGGTCAAACGAAGAGAGTCATCGACATGACGAGTTAAGGATAAAGACGAGATGAATTATCAACAAGAGTATGGGAAACAATGAAGAAAATTGCAAATATAGTCAACATCAAATGGATAATGCAACATCATGAGAGAATCGGGCGGTAAGACTCGAAAGAAAACCTAACTACCAAACTTACTCTTAAGCTCGAAGTCGCTTAGAGTAATTTTTGGAGGGGGGGGGGACTAGATGATATAGCCATACTGCAGCAAAACGGTTTGAGTGTTGACTACCCGACTGAATATTAAACGTGTTAGTCGACCTACGCTAGTCGACATACAGGAGTCGACTTCCCTCAAAGTAGACTCCTCCTATGAGCCTCATAACGATTGTCTTCAACTCAATAATGAATCCCGGACGATTTACCCAAGACGACTTCCATAGTCGACTTTCCTACAAAAGACGAGCAGGCAGAACATAGTCTCCTGTTGTTCATGTGCGACCCAAGTCGACTCTATGACATTCGAGGTCGACTTATCTTGCCTCGAGGCACTAAGAGATCCGACGACTCCTATACACTTAGACATAACATAGGAAAACCTCCGAATGAGATAATCCATTTGGGATAAGAAGGAAATCTGGATGCTGACTAAGGAGTGGGCGGAATGCGAACCGACCAGGTCATTTTGGATACTTCGAGTAAGTCGGCCAGGGTATTTTGGGTACTTCAGGTAAGTGTTTTGCCTCTATATAAAGGGGCTGAGGTAACTCCAAACCCTAACTTCCAGTCTCTCTATTCATTTCTCTCAGCTGCTGCTCCTACTGAGCAGAGCTCACTTCATCACTCTCATACTGACTTGAGCGTCGGAGGCTCTTCACCGGAAACACTTCCGGTGTTGAGTTCTTGCAGGTTTTTGTTGCGACTCGGAGACGATTCAAAGGCGGTTCGAACAGATCGGAGCTCACAACCACCGGTTTACTCTAGATCTAGGAGAAGACCCATCAGGGTGTGCTGGCATGGGCCTGGGCACTAGCTGGGCGCTGGGTGCAGGGGCTGCTGACAGGGTCCGTGAAAAACAGGTATGCAACAATGACTATCGAATCTTTTTAAAATATACTCGTGCGTTTTCAATGAAACTTTGGCATATAAAAATAGATTCGGAAATACACAAGTACTACAGAGATTGACCCTTAAAACTCATTTTAATCCAGAGAACTAATTTTTTGCAAAATAACAGTTCAAATCTGAAGTTCTTAGTTTCATAGGCAAACCTTCTAATTTTAAAGTGAAATTTTGGCACAATAAACATGAAGGCAAAATAACACAATCCACAGAATTTCAACTCAAAACACCTCAAACTCGATTTTATATGAACTTTACAAGAAAAATGCCAGAACTCAAAATCATCATTTGACCTGGTTAAACGTCAAGTTGAGACCTGGGATTTTAAGCACTTAAATGTCATCATCAGAGGACCAACATATCAAAAAGCCAAACTAAAAGCCTCAGAACTCGATTTTTCATGATTTTAACAAATTACAATAGCATGATTAACTTAAAAAATTCATAACTCAAAGTATAAGCATCAAAATAACACAAGGCTTTCACTAATAGGTCAAGGACACACCAATGTATCTATAACTCCAGGGTTTCCATGAATTTCACCCGTGTCCTTCAGTTTCGACATTAAACCGAAGAGACAAACACAAAACGACATTTATTCATATACACATACATATATAAACACCAAGACAACAACATATTCACACATATACATTAAACATAGGTTCAGAGAAGCCACCCGTTACGTACACTAAGCAAAATCACACGAGGTGATAAAAGAGAGGGTCGAACGGCTGTTGCGCGCGTGCATGGGCTCGGGGCTCGATGGCTTCGTGCGTCTCGGCTCGCGTGGTCGTTGTTGGCGTGCAGAGGCGATCGGACTTCGATGGAACAATGGAGATGGGGAAGGGTTTGTTTCTGGTTTCTGCGTGGGAAAAACAAAGAATAGAGATGGATCAAGAGAGAGGGCGATTTCTTGGAGAGAAGGAGATAAATGAGATGGATTTGGCCTTAAAAAGACTAAGGCAAATTAGCTTGACTCTTTACCCTAAATTAGAGAATTCATTTGCTGATTTCCAGGGACAAAACGAGTGGAGTAGGGTGGGAAGAGTGCTGGTCCAAGACCTCCATTTGAATTTTGAAAATAAAAGTCCGAACATGCTTAAGGTTTGGGACGAATTTCTTTGGACCTTTGGGCCGGGTTTCTAAAGGGCTAAATGGACCGAAAATGTCCAGCCATGGGTCAAGAAATATTTATTCGAGGTTCGGGTCGAAATGGCTAGAAAATAAATCGAAACGGATTTACATTCTGTTTACGCGATTAAACCAAAAATCACCGAAACAAATAAATAAATCCTAATATTTCTAACACATAAATAAATAAGATAATCACATAATAAGTAAGGACAATTAAGCATATAAAAATTAATATTTAAGCAGATAAATAATACAAGCAAAGACGAGCAGTTAATAAGATAAGGATAAATAACCAATTATATAGTCAATAAATAAAAACATAATATCCCGGAAATTCTAATAAACGACAGGGGCACTACAATCTACCCCCTTAAAAGAATTCGGTCCTCGGAATTACAATAGATAAACATCCCAAAAAGGGATGATAAACATAAGAGAGGTAACAAACTATGAAGTTCGGATACTATGCTCGAATCTCGTCCTTACTCTTCTCAATCGTCTTGCCCTCACCTTGACAACCCCCAGTGGACTTTGACGAGTACCCCTCCTGGCCTTTCCCTGATAGACCCTCTGTTCCAATAGGTCACCGGTACCTCCTTACAGGTAGGGTTCTGCCTATCACGCAACTCGTCACAATTCACATGTACCCGAGATCACGCACACGTTCCCTCCATCATGAGGCATAGAACGTGTCATGCATCCCCGCAAGCTCCGGTGGTGGAGTCAACCATTAGTAAGTCATTGACTTGGTCGAGAATCATAATAGGACTAATTAAGCGTTGCCGTAGCCTCCTCTCTTTTCAGAAACAAGGCACATAACATCTCTGTCTGTACTAAAACTTTGAACGGTACCATCAGGATCGTCGCTTGACATCATCATTACAAGCGTACCTACCCCTGGTAAGGGTAATCCTCACATTCTACTCGTCTATCAATACACAAGACCTAATTGTCTATTCGAGTTTGGATAGCACACTCCGACTGTCTAACCATATAGGGTTGGTTTGTAGCATCCAACTTCATTCTCGTGCTCGGGTCACGCATGAAGACTCGTCCACTACCTCGTTATGATCCGTGCATTCTTGTCAAATAGGCAGCCACAGAATCTCATGCAAACGGACTAACAATCAACAATCTCACATCAACAATCTTGGTACCTTCAGAACACATGGCTCTGTTTGATACCGTTGACAAAGCCTTATTCCTTGCCGACACAAGTAACATCTCGTATGCGTGTTTAGGAAGTATCGACTAGATGTTCGGTAACGATCTCCTTTCGTAGAGTTGGGCTCACAACTAGGGATGCTCGACATTCCCATACTAACGATCTAACTCCAATACACTCTCATTCTTCGTAGATCTCGATTTCTACGAAGTATACATAGTCTTCAATCGAGACTCAAGACTCCGACCAAAATCAATACGGGACTTCTATTTCGCCATCTCGAAAAAATCTCGCATGTGGCAGAGGAAACTAATCGACAACCCTCACATATCGAGAGTTGTTGATTAGGGGATTCATACAACGGTTTAGTGGAACTTGGAGATGTCGGTTTAAAACTCAAGAGGAAAGGTTCAAAAGGTCAACATACAATTTGACAAAGGATACTAATTGAACGACCAAAAGGACATAGTCGGTTCAGGGTTTAATACACTGTCACGCGAAAGATGGCACACAAGCTGGTGCTGCATATGCGTGGTGCTGGGACGCGTGCATGTACCTACTCGGAGACCAGCTGCAAGGTTGAGGTTTGGCCGTACAAACTGGTCTGGGGAGTTCGTACGTTCGGTGATGGTGGCTACAACTCTCGTGCGAGTCAACGGTCGGTACTGCAGTTGGCCTCACGTCTCTCAGCACAGGCGTGCGTGCCCGATCATCACTTCGAGTCGCTACCCCCATCCAGGGTCGGCACTCCGTTCAAGGTACATAAAGAAATCCTCTAATCCAGGGTTAATAATTTCTAAAGTAAAGAGATAGAAAATGGGGTTTTCATAAACTTTCAAAACAACAAAAATTCATGGTTTTACCCAAAAGGATTTCTCCTGGCATTATGGTGTCTTACAATCTCAAATGTTCAAGGGCTTCAATCATCACAAGATACAAAACCGAGTTCCATGCTCACCACCTTTCCCCTAATCAATACGATTAATAAAACAAATATTTAACAAAAGACATAGGGATAAATTCCCAAAGAGATCAAATATTGCATCCCCAGGAATGATCTTAACTCAACGGTGATTACCAAACAATGGAATGGTTAGCTTGTTTGACTCTTCCGACTAACAGTGTCGGTTCTCATGTCAGCTCTTTCTCGGGTAGCTAATCGTGCCGACAAACCTAAACGAGCTCAATTCACATTCACTGCCTATAATTTCACACTTCGAGATCTTAGCGTAAATCTTCTCTATCTTAATATGACTCACTCTAATCATCTAGGGTTCATACCAACCTAATTTATTCCAACATAAGTCATATAGGTCACATAGACATGCATATTGAACGTAAAACTTATTTTCGGAAACATAACTCAAGTTTACCAAAATGACACATGCGCAACATTCTTTAATCAGGTATAACTTGCAGCACATAAGTTGTATAAGCATGATTCTAGTTGAATATAAATCCAAAGACATGCGGATACAATTCTTATGAAGAAATCAAAAGCAAAGTCGTCTAGCAGGTGATAAATCAGTAAACATTCGGAACATGGGTGCTAGCAGAAAACTTGAATATAACTCATATAGGGTCTCCGTAAGACAAGTATATCTCAGGCTACAGACATGATATCAACATGATTCGAACACCATCAGAAAGCTAATAAACAGAGCTACAACTTTAATGAAGATCATAAACTTATTTGAGCACATTAGGATATCACAAACAGACCAGACATTATTATGTCCCTGCTGCCAGGACTTTCAGAAAACTCCTTGCACCAAGTTTTTAAAATAGACATATATCTCTCAATTCAAAACATTTTCTCAAGATTCTAAAACTCACAAAAATTACATAAAACAAGCTATAATTTACATGAAGAACACATCTTCAAGAAACAGGTTCTTAGGTCATAACAGAGCATGAAACAAACACTTAAAAACAGTGATTTTACATGCTAAACACATAGAAACATAATCAAATTGAAACGAAACATAAGCGACATAAGCAAATCCTATAAAAGCAGAAACAATATACTGAAAACTCATAATAAGAAACCTCTAAAGTAAGAATTTAACTCTATATCACTGGAGTTCAACATTAACTGCAGGATGTTAGTTATTTCTAAGCCCCAAAATATCACAATACATTAATTCACGTCATAAGCAATTTCATTATTGCTTATGAAAAACATACCTTGAGCGGTTCGACATGACGAAGGCGAGTGGTCGTACACAAGGTCATATAAACATTTAATCACATAATTCACATAGAGCATTCTACAGAAACGTGGACCTCGCTCCGATACCACAACTGTAAAGCCCCACTTTGATTTTTAAAGAAATCCCGGACTTTCCAAAAATCAAGATAACATTTTCGAATTTTATTTTTTGAAACCAATATTAACATGGGCATTACTAACATTTCAAACATAGTTCAAGTCATATCTGAACTCACGGGGATTCATTACCAGTTTTTCACATGGATTTCATTATCCCAAAGCAAAACAATCAACATGATATTCAGCTTAACACATCAGCATGAATAACCAAATTTCAACATGTTTCAAAAGAAACGAACCAACTCATCGGGTTCAAAAACCAATCAACAAGTTTAACCTTTTCAAAACCCAAGTTTGAAAGAAACCAACATGTCTATGTAAACCAAAGAAACATGTTCATAAGACCAAATCAACATATTCATAAAAAAATGCGGAAGCAAATAAACATAAGTAAAGGACTAACCACTCGTCCTCTCGTCGTCACGCCTGCCACCTGCTCAACCTGAAAGGGGAAGGGACATGGCGTTGAGCACATATCACTTTGCTCACCGCTATGCATATAAACCATATATATAATGACAGAATGGTATGATCGCAACATGAATATAAATCAATCTATCATGTCACATCTCCTATTCACATAATAACCTTACTCCTGTGTATACATCTTTCATTAGCCACGGAATGAGGATTCATTACCCAAACGGTGGGAGTACATGTCGTGGCCTCAACCCACAACATGACCTTTTATTAAAACATAAGGAGATTGCCTCACAAGGGCACTATATTACAATGACGGGGACAGCCGTACTGACGGCCAAAACAACACACATCGATAGGCTACATGGTTCATATGTATACATTTATCATACCAACCCAACAAGACATAGATAATTTACGACATAGAAATTCATAAAATCAACCCACTGGATGCCGAAGTAGCAAATATCACAAAGGCAAGAACTTAGGTCGAGGGCTCAGCTCGTCCAACCTACATTAATCAAGATAGTCCTATCAACATACTATCCCGACACTCAAAAACACACACAACAACATTCACTTAGTCGAAACATTATCGACTAAGTGAATCGCTAAATTCCTAGTGGAGTGTGGAACCATTGGTTTAACTGTCTAGACTCGATAAACCAATTAAATATCATTTAGAACACATTGAGCATAAAAAACAAAGTGACGGGTCAAAAGAAAGTCAAACATGTCGAGAAAAAGCCAAAACGGGGCTCGATTGGGTGCTGTCGGGGTATGCTAGCACGGGCCTGAGAACTGGCTTGGCGCTGGGGCGCTGGGCGCTGGGTGCTGGGGCTGCTGGCAGGGCCCGGGAAAAACAGGCATGCAATAATGACTACCGAATCTTTTTAAAATGTACTCATGCAGTTTCAACGAAACTTTGACACATCAAAATAGATTCAAAATACGGAAGTACTACAGAGATTGACCCATAAAACTCATTTTAACCCAGAGAACTAATTTTTGCAAAATAACAGTTCAAATATGAAGTTCTTAGTTCCATAGGCAATCACCTGAAACTCAATTTTATACGAATTTTAAAGTGAAATTTTGACACAATAAACATGAAGGCAAAATAACACAATCTAGTTTGGACCTGAGATTTTTACCACTTAAACATCATCATTAGAGGACCAACATATAAAAACTTGCATTAAAATCCTCAGAACTCGATTTTTCATGATTTTAACAAAGTACATCAGCATGATCAACTTCAAAAGCTCATAACTCAAAGTATAAGCATTAAAATGACATAAGGCTTTAACTAAAAGGTCAAGGACACACTAAAGTACCTATAACTCCAGGGTTTCCATGAAGTTCACCCATGTCCTTCAGTTTCGTCATTAAACCGAAGAGACGAACACAAAACGACATTTATTCATAAACACATAGTACTCAAAACATATATAAACACCAAGACAACAACATATTCACACATGTACATTAAACATAGGTCCAAAGAAGACACCCATTACCGTACACCAAGGAAAATGACACGAGGTGATAAAAGGGAGGGTCGAACGGCTGTTGCGCGTATGCACGAGCTCGGGGCTCGACGGTTTGGCTCGCGTGGTGGTTGTTGGCGTGCTGAGGCGATCGGACTTCGATGGGATAATGGAGTAGGGGAAGGGTTTGTGTGGTTTCTTGCGTGGGGAAAATAGAGAAGAGAGATGGATCGAGAGAGAGGGCGGTTTCTTGGAGAGAAAAAGATAAATGAGATGGATTTTTCCTTAAAAAGTCTAAGGCAAATTAGCTTGACTCTTTACCCTCAATTATAGAATTCATTTGCTGATTTCAAGGGCCAAAACTTTTGGAGTAGGGCTGGAAGAGTGCTGGTGCAAGACCTACTATTTTGAGCTCTAACATTCATTTGAATTTTGAAAATAAAATCCCAAACATGCTTAAGGTTTGGGGCGGATTTCTTTGGACCTTTGGGCCGGGTTTTTCAAGGGCTAAGTGGGCCAAAAATGTCCATCCATGGGTCGAGAAATAAGTGTTCGAGGTTCGGGTCGAAATGACCAAAAATGAATTGAAATGGATTTACATTCGGTTGACGCGATTAAATCAAAAATCGCCGAAACAAATAAATCCTAATCAAATAAATCCTAATATTTATAACACATAAATAAATAAGATAATCACATAATAAATAAGGACAATTAAGCATATAAGAATTAATATTCAATCAGATAAATTATACAGGCAAAGACGAGCAGTTAATAAGATAAGGATAAATAAACAATTATAGAGCCAATAACTAAACACATAATATCAAGAAAATTCTAATAAACGACAGGGGCACTACACAATCATACTTTGATATGCCTGGATCCAACAATGATATTAATGTGTTAGAAAGGTCTCATTTATTCTCTGACCTTACTCGAAGAATTTCCCCTCATGCACATTATGTCATCCAAGATAAAAAGTACAACATGGGGTACTATTTAGCAGATAATATATATTTCAAATGGGCAACTCTTGTCCAAACTATTCGTGACCCCTGGAGTAAGAAAAAAAATACTTTGCAATGAAACAGGAAGCATGCAGAAAGGATGTGGAGTGTGCATTTGGAGTACTCCAAACTCGATTTGCTGTTGTGGCTAGTCTTGCCCGATTTTGGAGTAATAATGACTTACAAAATATCATGACTGCAAGTATAATTAGTTTGCATAATATGATAATTGAGGATGAACGAGATCTTTCTGCATCGATCAAATATGCGATAGAAGACCCAATCCCCGATGCTGAAACGGTTGGTAATGAAGCTTCTTAGCTCCAAGCGTTTGTTGCTCTAGACAAATTAGAGATAGAGAAGCACATGTCGCCCTTCATAATCTCTTGATTGAGCGTTTATGGGAGGAATTTTCTAATTCAGAAAATTAGTTTTAATGTTATTATAATCGTTGTTTCTAATGGTTTTTATTTTTTTTCATTGTATTATTTAATTTGTATCCTTTTGTTTGAACTTATGAAACAGCCTCGTGTTGTTATACATAATTGTTTTTTATTATTTGGATAATAAACATTTAAATAAAATACATATTCATATATATATAACAATTTCTTTAAAATAAAAATAAATAAAATATATTTTTATTATTTGAGTAATAAATATTTTTTATAAAATTAAATATACATATATATACCAATTCATTTGAAATAAAAATAAATAAAAAATATTTTTATTATATGAGTAATTAACATTTTATATAAGATTAAATATACATATCTATCAATTTATTTGAAAAGAAAAATAAACAACAAAATAATATATTTGATATAGAGTACAATGTAGAGATAAGGGCTGGAGATGAATGTTCAGCTCTACTCTAGAATAGAGTAAAGTCTGCACTAAAGTAGACATAAAAGACTGAATGGCCTAAATTTGTATGCGCTTAGACAGCCTAAATCGGTATATAATATAATGGAGTAAATAAATAATAATTCATTAGAACAAATAAAGATAAGCACATTTGGTAAAAATCAATTATAATAGAACATTTAATTTATATAAATATGAAGGCTCTAAATCGGTATATAATATAATTGAGTAACTAATTGCATCATTAAATCATATGATATACATGCAATCTTGTGATCTGCCAAAGCTATTTTCCTCGCAATATGAGATCTGATTATTTGAGTACAATTTAATTGGAGATTTTGCTAATCTCTAACCTCTTTCCCAATTCCAATATCTGTCTATAAAAATATAAGAAAGAGGCATGTAACATTACATTATATATCCATTTTCAAGAATGGCCACTACAAATATCCATAGTACTTTTATTATGTTCCTCATATCACATTATTCAATTCTTGAAACAAAGGCCAAATTGCTTGGAAAACATGAGATTTACATTTACAGCGAAGTCCCTCCAAACACAGGCAGTTTAAGCGCACACTGCAAGTCCAAAAACAATGATTTGGGGGAACATCAACTCAAACCTGGTGAATATTTCCGTTGGTATTTTCGCAATGACCTCTTCGGGAGGACGCGTTTCTATTGTTATTTCTTTTGGGGATCGAAGCAAAAGCAAACCGATGTGTTCGTCGGTAGCTGGGACGTGACTTCTTATTACCGTGTGTACAATTATGTGTTGAATGGTGATGGTCTCTATCTTAGCAATGATCCAAAGAATCACTCGGCGGGTTTAGGACTGATATCTCTATGGTGACCAACGGCTAGCTTTTGAATGTATTAATATATATTTTCCCGGGATGGGTGGGATTAAGGGTTGTGGTTAATGTGTAAGAAATTTGACGAGTATATTCATGATTTTTCAGATGAATTTGAGTATAATAGTACCTGAGATTGTAATTCTACCACTTTTTCAGACAATACTATCGATATTAATGTTAATTAAATGGCAAATAAAACTTACAAAAGAAGTTTTCTTATTTCTTCTCCAATGTACTATGATAAAAAAATTGTCCTTTGGGAGGAAGGCTCTAATGCAAACGCATAATTTAGAATCACTTCACTGACAAATTTAGAATATAGGCCGTGGACTCTTAAATTTATTTAATTCCAATATCACTTAATATATATTTTAGTCAATGGATATTCCTAAGCATGCTCCTATTAATCATCTTCAACATAAAACAATCAAATTAGCACGTGCATAATTAAAGGCAATAACAAACTAGGAAATAAAATTCTAACTATCATGGCCATTAATTATTTTTCCAATCCATCTTGGAAATTTGCAATCCTTGTCCTTGTAGAATTGCGTCTTTCATTTCGGACTTGGAATTCCTTTTTTGTCGTGACTCCCACTTTTCTTCTTGAACAACCTACTCGAATCGGATCACCGTGTTCGCCGAATAAGTTATCTCTGGGAATTATATGCGCCATCGGGTCATCGTCGAGTGGCTTCGTGTGTCGTCGGGATTGCCTGCAGCACCTCGCGATGCTCATTCGGGTGACGCAAGCATGCGTGCGATATGCGTGCTGCCTTGACCGTCCTCAACGAGCCAGCATTGTGCGCATGCTCCCGTTATCCGCGGTTGTTATCGCCGTCGCCTGTGCCATCGATCGAGCTGGTTGCGTGCATGCTGTTGCATGTGCCTCGGCACAGCTCACGCCTGGTAGCAAGATTTCGGCGAGCGTGCTCGCGTGATCACAACCCCACGTAGCCATCAATCGCGGGTTCGCGGTTGGCTCGCCTCATTTCGTCGACTTCGTCGGATCAAATTGAACAATATAAATAATTACATAATTCAACCTATAACCCATGGAAGAATTGTACATGAATAATCTAGTAAAGCAAATAAACTATGTGGTGTCCCACCGCAAGAATAATTTATTACAAACATTCACCATCCTAAAAACTCCTCGAGAACATGAATTAAAAGACATACATTCGGGCCACAATAGTCGGATTTGAAATCACCTACAAACAACTTTTAACAATCCTAATCTACTATGCGTTGTACCCGTACACAAATAATTCACGTATATAGGTAAGTTCTATTTCGAATTGCGCACAAAGATGAATTAAGTCTGGGCTCTGATATCTGTTGGGTTCTATTATAAATGTCATCGATGTGTACATCTGAATCTAACAAAATAAATCATAATGCAGCGGAATCTGTAGTTAGGATTAGGACTTTACCGTTTAAAAGTTTGCTGACTCTGAGATTTTGTAGATTTTCTTTGTAGGAGATCGTCTGAACTGCAGAGTCCGTTGGGCAGCCAGACTAGGCCCCCTCGATTGATCACGAGTCTCCGGGATGTGGTCAGGTCACGATTGGGTCACTGAGGATTGATGCACGTCGGGCGTTGTCCGGGTGCGTACAGGTCACTGGCGTGCGAGTTGCGCGTCGGACGCGGTCTGCGGGTCGCGCACGTCAGGTGTTGTGGTCTCGCTGGTGTATGCATGGGGGCATCGTGGACATCTGCTATGTGCACGTCAAGTTGTCTGGCGTGTGGGTTGCGTTTTGCATGCTTGAGTCCGAGGATGCCGGGTCGCCTGGGAGCTGAAGGGGCGTAGAGCGCGGGGGATTCTCGGGATCGTCTGGTCATATGCGGCATCGCCGAGGACCTAGTATGTCGAGGACTAAGTGCGAGTTTCGAGGGCTTCGTGCGTTTACGTACAGGTCGCGCGACTAGGAACGAGCATCGCCGGTGGTCGCATGGGTTGTGCGCGATTGGTCGCAGTGGTGAACGGATATTTCCGGCAGTTATGATAATACGCTGAAATAATTTTCAAATTGAAAAATATAGACACCGAGATCTCGAATATACTGGACTTTAAAACCTTCTAATGTATGACCTTATACTCCTACTTCGAATAGTTTTGGTGTTGCGATTAAACGAAACTCCGGAACTTTCAATGTATGTGAAACTCGATTTTCTCTTCTATTTTGAAGACTAAAAATTGGACATCAAGCGTACGTTGAGAGGTTTGGACTTGGTATATTTATAGGCTACAATAGGGACCTTAAGGAGGTGCTAAATATAGAATTCTCCAAAAAGGTTAAAAAACCTAATATCTTCTAACTCCTCTCCCATCTAGATTCTAATCCCTTCCAACTTCATTACCTTTCTAGAAGACTCTCATTTATTCCAACCTTGGTAATATTCTATAAAGAATTATATTCTCCTACTTAGGAAAATTTTAAAAGATAATTTAATTCCTTTTCCTATTTGAATAAAAAATAAAATATTCCACTAGGGTAATATCATTGATCTCCATATTTAGCTTTAATTTATTCAATAAATTCAAATCCTCTACCTAATTAATTAATTTACTCAATTTAATTGATCAAATTTCCTTCTGTATGTTTAAGATATAACGTCTATTGATTAGTTTAATTACTAACAATATAATTAATCAATTTCTTTTATCTCCCAGATCTGAAATTAGTACCGCTAAGTTCTTTAATCATTGTGTAGAAATTTAATCCGCCTGCAGAGGTTAACATATTATTCCTTCCTGAGCTCATTTAGGAAATGTCTTCAACCCAGTGGACCGAGACATAGTGACCGTAAATAGCAGCACATCATATAAACATCATGTTTACCAAAGTACCGAGTATGTTATCCTAATAAAATAGGAATCAACATTGGTAAATCAAATTAATAAGTGATGAGTATATATGCCTGTTTATTATCTTATGGCTTAAGAGAACGCATCAGTTACTGAGGTCTAGATTATTACTTCGTCAGTATTCAAATAATCTTCTCCTCCGTAGTCCATTCAATACTTAAAATTACTAATGTAATTCGTCAGTCAAAGATCAACTCAATCAAAAATTACACTACAATCTTTTAAGAGGAAGTTCAATTCTGTCTAGACTTTGAATTAATTATTTATATATTACATGGAACTGATAATATGATCTTTCTGTTCAACACATCAAACCATATTATCTACACGTAAAGTAAAAAACTTATGCTCGCATAAATAAATAAACTAAAAACACAAATACTTGACAAAAATGATTGTCAATTCAAAATGGTATTGCCAAAGACTGAAAGCCGAGCTTTTATAGTATATCCTAACACAAGCGATCGTAACTAGGCTTAGGATAATATGTAGGGTTACCAACCGTACCATATGGAACCTATGGATTACAGATGATTCTAATTTCTTAATCAGATGGGAACTATAAATAAGATCTACTACCTCGGGATTGTGTTTACTTGTCAAGTGGAACTAATGGTTTGGAAGAATGTCAAGCGGGAAAAAGTCTATAGATTCCAGTATAGAAACTTAATACATCGTCGGTTGAAGAGCAAGCGATGGGAATAGGTTTGACTTCGAGAACCTCTATTAGACTATAAGTGTTGAATCCTCGTTTGACCAAGTCAGATCACCATTTGATTGTGATAACAGTTGGTGCAGTTGCAAACGGAAAGGAATAACAAGTTTATCAGGCAATTAAGTGCATAGTTCTAGTACAAACCATTGCAAATAATCGCAAAGGGCTAGATGTTTTGTCGCCGAGTTACGTCAATAGAGAACCAAGTAGTTCCTTTTAAAATTGGATTTCTAGCGAAAGCGGATGATGGCCATGTTAAGGGATCAGAATTAAGATGTGTAGCAATAAGAACAACAGTTCTTGAGAATAAAGAATGAAAAGTGTATACTTAGAAAAGTCGAAAGTTTTAATGTTCGATTTTGTGATTAATCCCTATTCCATTTTAAATGAGATGTGTGTCTTTAGTCAAGTTAATGTTCGTAGTTTATTTATTTATGCAAAAATAGTTCATTTAATTTACATTATAGAAATATGGTTCGATGTGTAGGTCAGAAATATCACATTATACGCCTTATAAAATATAAATATTTGTTCAGGGCCCAGATAGAATTGAACTAATTTTCGTGAAAGGTTGTAATGTGATTCTGAATTAGTTGATCTCTGACTAATAAATTACACTGGTACATCTCGTGCGTATTGAACGGACCTACAAGAAGATAAGATTATTTTATATTGACCCAGTAAATAATCTAGACCTCAATAATTGTTGCGTTCTCATAGCTCGTAAGACAATAAATGAAAATATGCATTTAGCACTTACTTATTTGATTACTGAGGGTGATATCTATTCTGTTAGGTTGACATACTCGATATCTTGGAAATTAATGTTATTTACATGAGAAAATTACGCTCTACTAAAGACAGAACCTCAAGTCAGACTCTCACTCAACATCCAAGTCGGCTCCTCGAAAATGAAAGTTTGTTTGAGTACGAAGATATATGTTGTTGCCGATAATCCGATTGAAAAGTATCATAAAGGTCGGAGTTCAATAATCGCACCAAGAAAAAGAAGTAATTTTATAATACTTCAATAGCAATCAAATATAGACCGATGGGACGTGGCCACATGTCCTGCACACCTTCAACTTTTAGGTCACTAGGGTAGCATGTATGCATAAAATGCCTATCATTCAACATTAAATTGATGTAACCCCGATGAACTGTAATCGGACATACCTTTCTATAAATTGTCCTGGAAATCCATTTTAAAAAGGGACTGGTCGAAAAATTCCCTCGAGACAAAAAATTTCTCAATTAATACCACATTTAAGGCAAAGTCCGACCTCAATAGCCGGAAAAGTCCAATCTCATTAATATTCATTGTTGCACAGATCCTTTATTTTAATCCACTTTTACAGCTTTAATCTCTTCTAATCTACACTAAATTTATAATTTTAGTTGATCAAATCCGTTGATTATTAAAATAAATACGAAATTTCAATTTGATAACAAAAAAATATTTTAGAACGTACATTTTTTACCCAAGATGTTAATATAAATCTTGTTTATCAAATATTCGAATGAAATTGTAACTAATCAAAATCGGGTGCTTTATTTATTTAAAAAAATATAAGTGGACAAAAATAAAAAAAAAAAAAGGGTGGACCAAAATCATAAGGACGTATTCTTGGAAAACGTTTTTCTAAAAAGTTTATTAGAAAAATGTATCCCAAGAATACGTTTTATAATTATATTTGTAATTTTTTTTAAAAAAAAACATCTGTTAAAAATCGAATATTTAAAAAAATAATAAATATAAAACGTATTATGTAAATACATTTTCTAAAACCCTACAATTAATTTATAGGGTTTCATAAAATGTATTTTCGAAATACGTTTTCTATTTTCTAGTATTTAATTCAGAAAAAAAAAATCCATTACACCGTATTTTCAAAATATGTTTTCTGTAAAACGTATTTTAGAAATACGTTTTAACTGAAAGAAAATTAGGGGAAAACGTGGATTCGATTTCATTAAAAATATGTTTGAATAAAAAAATATTTTTAATTAAAATATATTCTGAGAATAAATTTTACAATTTAATAGTTATAAAACATATTCTCAGAATACGTTTTAATTAAATATAAAAAAAAATCTCTTCTTCTCCATTCATTTACGCGAGCAGCAACCACAGCAACGGAGAGCGAGCAGAGAGTGAGCATTTACCTTCGGAAAAAAAAGGAAAAAAAAAGAAAAGAAAAACTCGATGCAATCCTCACCCCGGCGTGAACCGACATTAGCAACACGACCTCATTTCCGGTTAATTCATTCGCACGAGGTATATTGGCTTATCTTAACTTTTTACATTGTTTAGAGTTGTTTTGAGATTGGGAATTGTTATAATATGTTTGAATGTGGTAGTGTTTGAAGATTGGAAATTGCTAATTGATTATCAATTATGTGTGTATGTTGCATTGGAGATTGGAATTTTGTGTGTAAATTGTCAATTGTATATTGTTTGGTTGTTGTTGGGGTTAGGGTTTTTCAAAATTAGGGTTAAAATTAGGGCTTTCAATTTTATTTGAATTATACATAAATTCTATATTATTGTTCGACAAGGGTATTAGGGTTTTGGAGGATTATTTGATTGGGAATATTTTTTTTTTTTTTTTGGTTTTTTAGTCGGAGTGATAAAACGGGTTTAAAATTTTAGACATTATGTGTTGTTGTAATTGGGAAGAATTAAAAGTGTTTTCTTGCAACAGGTATAAATGGCGTATTCGGTCCATACATGGTTAATTTATACTGAAATTTTGCGAAGAATATGTTATGGGATTTTTTGAGTTATAAAGATCACCTGGATGGTTCATTTGTTATTGAGGGGAAGATATCATATGAACAATTGGTAGAGATGGTTTATCAAAATTGTCGATTTCGGGAAGGTCGGAGAATTGAGGAGATTATTTTAATGTATAGCCAGCCTGATGGTTTGTGGAAAACCGGAAGACTCAATAACGACAATGCTCTTCAGTGGATTTATTACTTTTCTCCTATGTCCACTGTGTATTTGCATTTATCGTTGGAGGCAATTGCACCGAATACACAGTTCGAGGATTTTACTCCTTATTATGGGGGAGTGGCTGATGTTGAGGGTACGTCGACTTCTCATCTACGTAATTTTAGAGAAGGGACAAGCTCAACAGTGAGAGAAATGGGTAAATGAGGATGGGGAAGAAGGTGATGAATATTTCATTCTCGGTGAAGATGATTTCACATACGAGACCTTAGAAAACGAATCAGATAGATCGGTAAATCAGAAGTGTGAACCCGAGTTCATTGAAAAAGAACACCCCTTTCCTAGTGGTGGTCGCCACATATACCGCGTGATGGGTGAATGGGAGCCGTCCAGGATAGATGAGAACGAGTATGCTATTCCACTCTGGAATGACGACATTGAGACCATACGTTTGGGTAAAGCTTTAGGAGCAAGGGAGAAGCCCAAACGGCTATAATGGCTTGGAACGTCGATAGGTTGCGGGAGATTCGGACAAATGATTCAAATCAAAAGTCATACAAAGTGGTCTGCAAATCTAATGAAGATGTGCCTTGTGTGTGGAAGGCTCGGGTGACTAAGTCCAGACGGCTTCATGAAATGTGGGAAATAACTGAATGGACTGACAGACACACTTGTATGCAACGGGTCGAGAGAAATGACCACAGTAACATGACTGCTCGTATGATTTCAAATCTTGTAATTAACAAGATTCAAAATAAAGTGGACTACAACGTTAACATGATCTAGGCCGATGTGAAGCAGTGTTGAAAAGTCGATGTCAGCTACAAGAAGGCATGGCACGGAAGGAAAAAAGCCATCGATCATGTGTATGGCAGTTGGGAATCGAACTTCGCAGAACTCCCTGGGTAAGCAAAAATTAATAACAGATATATGTGTTTTTTGTCTGTCACTATGTTTATTTATTTATGAAACCATTTTGTAATGTGCAGGTATTTTGTCGCGCTTCAAAGAGCGAATCCCAACACAGTTGTATAGTAAGAATGGCAGGGTGGTGAAATGGCGCGACACCTTTGAGATACAGAATTCAAATTCGTATTCAGGGCGTTTGGTCCCGCGATACAAACCTTCCAAATATGCCCGCCGATTATTAGCATCGATGGCACACATTTTCGTGCATTGTATAAGGGAAAATTGCTTGTGGCCATAGCACAGACTGCGAATAAGCGGCTATTGCCAATCGCGTATGCGATTGTGGATGAAGAAAGCACGGACAGTTGGTCATTTTTCCTTAGGAATCTGCGGCAACAGTCTTCGACAGATTGATCTGCATTCGTTCCGACAGGGACGTGGGCCTACACAGTGCCATTGAATCATTACAAGATTGGAAAGAACCCGTTGTGTATCACCGAATTTACCTTCGACACCTTCGAAGCAACGTGGTGACTAGGTTCAGGAGTAAGCAAATCTGGAATCGGTGTTGGGATTTGGGTTCGCCGTTGTCGAACCGAAAGTTTCAACAGACAAAAGAGCGACTCAATGAATTTAATCCCGAAGCATACAATTACCTTTTCCAAATTCCTTTGAACCAGTGGACCCTGTATCGAGATGAAGGACGTAGATGGGGCACCTTGACAACGAATATGTTGGAGAGTTACAACAACGTCCTGAAAGGGGTTAGGTTCATGTCGTGCAGAGCTTTGGTAGATGCCACATTTCACAAAACTCTGGATTTGTTTCAATTGGAGCAAAAACAAGTCCAGCAGATGCAGGAGTCCCATTGCTAGGGAGCACTTTGTCACATTTTTGCAGTTGGAGCAGACAACCGCAACTCGTGATGTGCGTTGTCTGGACTTGCGGTTGTTTGGACGCCGACAGATCCATGTACTGGGTGACAACCGGTCTACGAGCTCGTGGAAGAGGGCAAAACAAGTAAGTATATGGTACTTTTTTTTTTTTGTTGATTCAAATTGATGACTTTGTATATATATAAATCACTGGGAAAATACAGGTATAAGGTTGATTACCACGGAAAACGTTGTACTTGTCGGAAGTGGCAGACGCACAGGAAACCGTGCTTTCATGCAATAGCCGTCTGTCGGAACATTGGGGCTGACCCAAAGCTGTTGTACGATGAGCACTTTTGGACCGCGACCTGGCTAGCTCAATTTTCTAATGTAATTTTGTTCCGATTGGTAATCCGAATGCATGGGCGTCAGTCGAATGGAACTTGATACCACATTGGGAGAGTATCATCTTGAAGCTTGGACCCAGTCGCAAACAACCGAGACGCTATCGCATGCAAATGGATCGTCGGGCGCGCCGCAAAAATAAAAGGGGATATTGTATTAGATGCGGTGATCCAGAGCATGGTGTGGATGAGTGTCCGTCCTCACATCCTCGCAGCGATAGATCTAGCTTCCTGATGTGTGGGGAAATTAGATTTTTAGTGTTTATTTGGATTTGTTTGGATTGTTCATTTGGATTTGGTTGGGTTGTTTATTTTATTTTGTTTGGATGTTTTATTTTAGGCTTAATTGCAAAAAAAATCATGACCTTTTCGTAATTTGCAATTTTGTACACCACCTTTAAAATTGGCAAATTAATACATCACTTTAACAATTTTTTGCAATTGTATCCATACGGGCCAAAAATCGGTCAGTTCTATGTGTTATTGTCAATATGAAAAGCCCGATTTTTAGCCCGTATGGATATAATTGCAAAAAAATGTTAAAGTGATGTATTAATTTGCCAATTTTAAAGGTGGTGTATAAAATTGCAAATTACAAAAAGGTCATGATTTTTTTTGCAATTAAGCCTTTATTTTATGTGAGTTTGTTTGGATGATTTATTTGGATTTGTTTGGAAGGTATTTAGGTAGATTGGTTGATTTTTTGTTTAATTGGTTGTTTTGAATATCTAAAACAGGTTTTTTTTGTTAAAGAATGGAAAAAACTAGTTTTTTTTTTTTAACTTCCAGTTTAAAACGTATTCTTGTAATACGTTTTACATTAAAAAAAATAAACAGTATAACGTATTTCCATAATACGTTGTATACCTATTTATATTTAAAATATATTACTAGAATACGTTTTACAAATAAATAGGTATAAAACGTATTATGGAAATACTTTTTATGTTAATTAATTTTTTGCTTAAAATAATATAGTATAATATAATATAGTATATAATATATAGTATATAATATATAATATATAGTAATATAGTATATAGTAAGATAGTATATAATATAATATAATATAGTATAATATAATATATTATAATATATAGTATATAAAATATAGTAAGATAGTATATAGTATATAGAATATAGTAAGATAGTATATAGTAACATAGTATGGTGAATTTTATTTTCATATTAATTAGTTTGAATTTTATTTCTAGTATGGTGCCATGGAGGGGCTTATAACACATTACAGAGTGTTCACGACTATATTGATGCAGTCCCTCCAAAGGTGCAGACCGCATTCCAACAGGCCCAGAACATTCTCTACAGTTCTATGACTGTTGGAGGCCAAGTGGTCAGACAAGGGGCGTCGTCCAGTCAACTTCTATCTCAAGTACGTCCCTTCCCAGAGGACACAGTCACACCAATCGAGGCATCGACCGGCTGGCGACATTGGTGGAGGTAGAAGACGTCGTGCCCGCGAATCCGCTGCCAACACTGGGTCTGAGGAAAACGGAGAAGGTGAGAATTTTTTACTTAACAAATAATGTTTTTTTTTATTTATTTATTTATTTTTTTTGTTTTGTCCAGTCGAATTTCTAATTTTTTTTTTTAAAAAAAATTAATAACTCAGGTGAAGAAGAAGAAGCTGCCACACATATCACGAACACAGCAGCCTCGTCTTCTTCAGCACCAAGGCCTTGGAAAGGGTCCCGACAGCGCAGAGCTCCAGGAAGGAATCCTTACATTCCTTCCTAGTTAGTTTGTGTTGTATGCAATTAAATTTGTGGACATATTTGTTTTGTATTTATAAACCGTATTTTGACCTTTTTGTATATAGTAATTCTTGAATAAATTATTGTGGTTGATCATTTTTTATAGTGTATGTTGGATTATTTTTTGGCGAATTGATAGATATGAGTTAGTTGAACAAGTTTATTTGAACAGGTTGATTGAACAGGTTTATATAGTAAATATTTTTTTTTTATAAACAGTAGTTTTTCAGAGAAAAACGTATTCCCTAAATATGTTTTACTAAGAAATTAAACTCAATTTAGGGCAAAAATAATTTGGCGAAAAAAAAAAAAAAAAGTATTTTCACAATCGTTGTACATTTTCAAAAACTTATTTTTTGCCAAAAAAAAAAATAATTTCAAAATTCTAAAATTAATTTTAATAATAGAACGTATTTCACGAATACGTTTTAATAGTAAAACGTATTTGCATAATGCATTTTATTTTTTTTTAATTTAAAACGTATTTTTATTATACATTTTACTCTCTTTTAATTAAGATTAATTAACTTAATTACGTTATTTTAATTATTATAATCTTAACCGTATTTATGAAATACGTTTTTTAAGCTAAAACGTATTCTAAGAATACATCTTCCAATGAAAATCGTATTATCAGAATATGTGTGTTTTATTTTTGTCTACTTTTTTTTTTTGTCAAGTAATTTTTTTTTTTTTTTTGTTTAAATAAATAAATCAATCAAAACCTCTAAGTAGAAACCAAGGTGAACATTGCCAACATCTTTTCACTTGATTTTTCAATGGCTAGAATAAACTCGAGAATTTAGTTGTTGTACTTGGATTCTAGACAGCTAATGTCCCGAGACTATATGCTAGATGTTTGTTAAAATGATTGAAGGATACAACTAAAAAACGATCGTCCATTGATTTGGTAAAGAATTTGAGTAGATGCACAAGCATTAGGGCAGTGCATATGAACGAGGATAGTAGTAAAGAGAGTGCAAAAAGTGACGAGCAAAGTTCAACTCTATCTAGGCTGGTGAAACTTGAGCTTCTATCAAGGCTGGTGAAACTTGAGCTCCATCGTTATTAGGATACTCCTCAATGGGAACTGATACTCCATCTTCTCGATCAGCCGACAAACTCTCGTTGTTGTGCACACCTTTCTCTGCAAAATGAAATGCCTCGTTGTCCTCAATGATATCAACGTTCTTGAGTTGGTTGTTGGGTTGCGAACATTCCCCAAAGTCCTTGTCAGCAGCACTTTCGGTTTCATCCTCCAAGTCCAAGCTGCTACTTTTGCCGGACCCCACCTCATACATGCCAACAAGATTCGGGTCGAATTCGTTTAAGTTGATTATCGGCGGCTGATGATGGCGTGGGGGTATGGAGAACCCGATTTGGCCGCTCCTCAATCTCTCCCGATAACCCTCCATTTCAATCCTGTACCTCTCCTTGTCCTTCACAGCTTTCTCTTGATAAACCTAAAATATCACAAACACAATTAACACAAAATTGATTAAAAGAAAAAAGAGGATTCAATTCAACTGTGCTTATGCTTACTGCTCTCTCGGGTTCTTGCAGCTTGTTCCAAGTCTCCCCAATAATCCTACTGATCTCTCTATCCTTCCCATGGTAAAGCGGCTTGAGCTTCGCATGCTGCTCGGCAAAAAAGAAATTGTAACCGCTTCTGTTGGGCTTCGGATGAGACGGGTCTCGCTTTCTTATTTCCGACTTCTTCCTACGCTTGCGACGTCCACCTGGCGGCTTTCCCGCCACATCCACAAAATTTTGAGGACTTTGAAAGGCTTGTGTGTTGTTCGTTGTCGGGACCTGATAGAGAACCCCTTTGAACTCATCTACCCCTATTTTAACTGTGATCAGATATCCACTCTCGAATTTTCCATCAATTACACCACAAACTGCTGAACCAGCTGATGCTGCTGCTAATGCTTCTGAAACTGGAAAATATATTAGTGAATTTCATACAAACCATCAATAAATATTAGACAATGAAAGTTGAAAAACTAGAAAAACCAAGTATTTATGCCACTAGCAAACAACCAAATAAGAAGATTGAAGAAGCTGAAAAGATCAAGTACAAAAGATTAACTCGGACCTTGGGGCATTGAAGTTGCATTACTAGCTGATGCGTGAATTTGATGAGCGGCTGGCGGCCCGTGTCCGGAAAATCCATGAGGAGTCGAAATATTTGCAGACAAATGTTGCATGGTATCTGCAGTTATATTTACACTCAGTACACATGCAAACAAAAACAAGAAAAAATGTAAAGTTTTGTTGCGTAACGAATAGATGATTATGTTTTCCATTAGAAATTTTAAAACTCACCGGAAGGTGAAGGAGTCCAGCACTTAGCCTTGAATAAGTACGTCTGTTCGAAGTGGTAAAGGAGCGAGACGTAATACTTGCGTAGAATAAACGACGCGTTTGTCGCCGACGAAGGGAAGCTGAAAGTCGAAGTAACTTCTTTCCATCTCTTATCCTTCAAAACCTGTCTCGAAACGAGTCGAACATTCGATCAAGCTCAGGTAAAAAACTAGTGTCCGAATGTAACGCTCCGCGCCGTAACGAACAAACAAGATGGGATATTAAGAAGAAATAATCAGACCAATTTCTATCAAGATTATCTATTTTTTTACCATAAATGAACAAGTGATTTAAACAAGACCTTTGCTATCCCACCACGAGAAGTGACTTGAACAAAGAGATGATGCAAGTCCAAGTCTCTGCCCCCAACAATTGGGATCCTGGCCAAACAACAAACCATTAAACTACTTAATTTAAACAGCCCTTTTATAGCTACCAAATGAAAAGGGTATATTGTGTGATTGAAAATGTACATGAATTTAGTGCCCATAGAAGCATGAAACTTCTTGAGGGTGTCGGTGAAGAGATCGCGTGAGCCGACGACATCTTCGTACGTAGCCAAGGGAGGTGGGTAAGGATGATGATGATGATGACCAGACTCTACTCCTCCTTCACTTCCTTCTCCACTCATCATCATCTAAATTTCACTTTTTCAACTGAATTTTTAGTGAAAAGAAACAAAAGGGCACAGCAAAATATATGTCATTTGAGTGTCCAATGAAAACAGAATGTGTTTTGAGAGTTTGAGAGAGAGAGAGAGAGAGAGAGAGAGAGAGAGAGTTTAAAATTTGAGCCTTAAAACAAAAACAAAAGAGTGTTAAGGCAAAGAAAAGATGAGAAGTGGAAAGACCCAAAATCTTTGAAATGCTAAAAGACAATAAAACAGCAGATTTGAACACATATAAAACCCAGTGAGAGAGAGAGAGAGAGAGAGAGAGAGAGAGAGAGAGAGAGAGAGAGAGAGAGAGAGAGAGAGGGAGAGAGAGGGGGAGAGAGAGTTTAATTTGAGCTTTCAAACCAAAACAAAAGATGAAGTGGAAAGACCCCAAAATCTTTGAAATGCTAAAAGACAAAAAGACAATAAAACAGCAGATTTGAACACATATAAAACCCAGTGAGAGAGAGAGAGAGAGAGAAAGAGCATAACCTTAGAAAACAGAAAGGACAAAAGGCAACAACACCAGATTTGTGAGTACAGTTGTGAATAGTAACTGCCCTTCTTCAATGACATGAACTAATTCCAAACACCAGAAAAAAAAAAAATCCCACACAGCCCAATAAGAAAATTTATTGATAACCCAACTTTTTACTTGTATAATTACATGAAAGAAAAAAAAGAAGAAAAAAAAAGCAGAAGGCCAGCTAGCTGCTATGTGTTACACTTTTTCATGCAAAATGCTGATGATATCAATAGTCTGTCTTATAAAGCAAACACTTACTAACACCTTAATAATAATAATAACATTGAAACTGAGAACTATTTCATTTTCAAGAGAATTTATTTTGTCATAATATTAAGCCATAATAAATGTACACACACCATGGATGGATGCAAGAAAAAAAGCAGAGCAGCTTTTTATTCAATACAATGCAAGGGTTTTTTTAATTTCATTTTAACAAAAAAGAGAAAATGGGGAAAAAATTAAATCACCTCATAAATCAGAAAATGTGACATTTTTCAAGAAAAAAATAGTCTTTTTTAGAATCTCTCTCTCTCTCTCTCTCTCTCTCTCTCTCTCAATCTCTCTCAAGAGATTACATGTGGGCATGCAAAAGGCTATAAATGAAGTGTATGAAATTGCAGGCAGTCTACAAGAGGCTATGCATAACAATCTCTCTCTCTCTCTCTCTCACTCTCTCTGTCTCTCTCTCTCTGACAAACCAAGATATGACATGAAATTTACTGTAATGATATGAAAATACTATGTACTATTGGATTAAACAAAAGATCCTCTCTATTCTATTCTATTCTATTCTATTCTACTCGATGATCTATCCCTTTTCACTCTGACACTCTTTCGGATTTCCAATATCCCATTTTTATTTGATTTTAAACCCACTTTCCCATGATTCTCAATACTATCATTAAATGATACATATATAATTTTCTTGAAAATTAAAATAAAAAAAAAATAAACAAGAAATTAAAGATTATCAAAACATGATAATATTATATAGTTTTTATAGAAATAATTAATAACATTCAAGAGAAGGGCTCAAAGTTTTCACCTTTTTTTCTGAGGGATCTTTGTATTTTTCTGATGGAAATACAAATACTTAGGGTAAGGAGATGTTTTGTATTTAATTTTTACTGATGGTGATGGTGCAATTTTATGTTTGTTTTTTTAATAGTTATTTTTATATATTATGTTTTTTTTTTTTCATTCGCATTCTACGCAACGAGGTTAACGGTTTCTAAGCTATTTACAAGTAATTTTGGTCGTATTTGAACTTATGGATGTACGGTGGTAAGTAAAAGATTGATTGATTCACATAAATTTAGTTATAAACATTCAAATGTTGAATAATTAGGCCTAATTATAAGGTAGGCAGTTATGGAAGAGTAGTAGGACTCTCCTCCTATTTCCAGTTTATCAACGGGACATTAGCTACCCCGCCAATCTTATTATTATTATTGTTGTTATTATTATTATTATTATTATTATTATTTTGGGAAGCTTTTACCGATTTTTTTTTTTCGTCAAATTAAATTTTTATAGATCAAAATGAAAATTACATCGACCGTTTCCCGAGATACAAAAGCAAAGTGGGCGACTACAGTCCGACCCCTCACTTGCTAGTCAAAATAAAATAAAGAGAGGCAATCCACATTTCGGATGCTCAACTCAAACCTTATCGAGCCGAAAATGGTCTTAATGAGCGCAGGTGGGAGGTTTCGCAAGTATGAACTGGCGAGGAACGGTTCTTCGCGGCCTCGGGTGGGGCATTTCGCGGGCAGTTGGTTGGCAGGGGTTCTCGAACTCGCGAGGTAGCTAGAACTTGCGGGCGGCTTCGCGGGCGCGAAACGTGGCTCCATGCTCTCAAACTCGCGGGGTAGCTTGGACTCGCGGGCAGCTTCGCGGGCGCAAACATGGCTACAGGGTGTCATTCTCGCAGAATCTGAACTCGCGGGGTATTAGCAAGTCGCGCGCGCGAATTTTGTTCAATGTCCAGCAGGCCTGCTCGCGAAATGGGTGTATCCTGCGAAGGTTATTTCCGCGGCGCGAATTTTGAGTTGCTTCCAAGGCTTTAAGGAGGTTAGGCCAAGCCATTTTCGAGGGCTTTTCTCTCCATGTCGGCAAGGACATTCGGTACAAAGCAAATATATTCCTACAAACATGGGTTTGAATCTTCCGGATAATGAGCTCCAGAGTTTGCACCTCGTTTTAAAAAATCTTCCTATTTCGAGCATTCCAAAAGAAGTATATCGTAGATGCGATCCCGGCCTTTGTAGCTTTTGTTCTCCAATCGGAGCCTTGGGATTCCTTCTTAATCCACTTCAATGCACTCTTTAGTGTGGAGAGTTGCCGCCTCAATCCTAGCCAATGTCGGATGCCAAGCCAAACTTGAGGCGAAAGGAGACAAGTGAAAAAAAGATGGTCCTTGGTCTCGGAAGTTTCCCCACAAAAAGCACAAGTAAGGTCAATATCAAAGAAGCCAAGCCTATCCTTGGTTCGGAGCCTCCCAAGCGTTGCAAGCCAAAGGATGAAGGCGTGTTTAGGGGTATTGGCGGGCCCCCAAACCACTCCCTTCCAAGGGACGAGTGTACCTTGGGACCGGAAGAACTCGTAAACGCATGAGGGCCCCTTGGAGTGAGATTTGGAGTCCCAAAGACTTGTGCAATCATCAGATGGCTCGACTTATGGAGTCATCCATAGTTATCCACAAATGGTGTATTGACATGTGGCCTGCAATAAATATACATGAACACGTGTCAATACATAAGTATGTAGGAGAAAATTCAGCCAACATTAACTTGTCAAGAGCTTGGGACATGGTGTATTTATAGGCTCCATTAAGGACTTTAAGGGGGTGCTAAATATGGGTTTATCTCATTGGGCCAAGGAATCCTAATTCTATTCCATCTATTAATCCAAACAAGTATAAAACTCTCCTACTAATCATCACCTTCTAGAAGACTCTCAAGTCTCCTAACCTTAGACAATATTCTAGTAGGAATATTATCTTCTCCATAGAATAATAAATATGGAATAAAATTAATTCTTTATTAAATGAAATTAAATAATAAAACATCCCACTAGAATAATATTATTGATCTCCCCATTTAGCTCATATTTTTATCAATAAAATCGAACCTCCATGATTAATTATATTAATTTGATTGACTGATTTACGTCCCTATGTTTAAGATATAACGTCCGTCGATTAATTAATTTACTCACAAAATAATTAATCAACTTCTTATTCATTTTTGAAATTAGTATCTGATATAGCCACACTGTCGTATAACGGTTTATGGCATCACGGTTCAGAGATTATCGAGTCGACTTACGCAAAGTCGACTCTCTCCGCAGATTCTCTATGATATTCCCAGACAAGGGTCCCAGCACTTATCTAAGTCGACTTCCGCATGTCGGCTAGCATAAGTCGATTTCCCTCGAGATGACGACCAACGTGTCATGACCTATCACCGGTTGAATATGACCCAGTCGACTCGGGTAGATATCCCGAGTCGATTGTGGAAGTCTTGAAGCTCGTAGATCTCGACGACTTCAGTATACTTCAACGTACCGAAGGAAGACTATCAAAGATAAGGAAGAATCTAGATGCTGACTAGGAAGTGGATGGAATACGAACCGACCAGGGTATTTTAGACATTTCCAGTAAGTCGGTTGGGGCATTTTGGGGACTTCAGGTAAATTTTTTACTTCTATATAAAGGAGCTGAGGTAACTCCAAAACCCTAACTCCCATTCATTCCACATTTCTTCTCCATTGCTGCTGCTCTCTCAGAGCAACTCTCTTCATCTCTTTCACATACTGACTTGAGCGTCGGAGGCTCTACGCCGGAAACCCCTCCGGCGTTGAGTTCTTGCAGGTGTTCTTGCGGCTCTACGACGGTTCGAAGGCCATCAAACCAGATCTGAGCTCATTCATACCGGTTCATCTCAGATCCGAACGTTTTTCCATTAGGCCGTCCAGATCTGAGAAGAGACCCATCATTTGGCGCCGTCTGTGGGGAGCTCTTGAAGGAAGTAAGAGCTTTACACCTAGTTTGGATTTATTTCCGATGGCTGACAAGGAAGGACCACAGAAAAACTTGAACGAAGATTTCAGGGCGGCATGGACTGACAAGCGACCTCCGCCGATTCCCAACCCCAGACCGCCACTCCAAGTGTTCGGTTTCCCACTGTTTGGGGCACACGCGCCGTCAGGAGGGCGTATGGGGGAAGAAACGCCTATCACCCCACCAGGAGTCAAGATCCCAGTGCTCACTCAAGGGGAGACCAGTCACGTGAGGAGCACGAGCGGAGAAGTCAACGGTCGTGAGTTAATCGAGAGGCTCTTAAGTCTGGGAAAGCAGCCTGGACCGCTTGAGCCAGGACAGAGACCGCTGCCCTAAGGCGAGGAGCAAATGCTGACCACAACACGGGGCGAGATGCAGAGGATGATTGCCGAAGCTGTGGCTGCCCAAATCAAACAAACACCAGTCGAACAACCCAGGGTGGAGCAACCCCGAATCGAGCAAGCTAGGATCGAACAACCTCAAAATGAGCAGCAACCACCTGAACGTGAACAACAAGCACAATCACATGAAAGGCAAAACAGGAGGGTAGACGAGGAGGAGTCCTCTGTCAGAACCGTCAATCCACAAGCCAGAAACGACACGCTGGAGCAGCTGTTAGCACAGGTCCGAGACTTGCAGGCTCGGGTCGAAGGAAGGAAGACGGGAAGCTCAAGGGGACACCCTTTTTCACAACATATTCTAGATGCCGACTTGCCTCAAGGGTTCAGGGAGCTTAACATCTGGTATGACGGGTCGACTGATCCCTCTCGACATCTCAGAAGTTTCGAAAACATGGCAGTATTGCACCGATACAACGACCCCGATCAGTGTCGAGCATTCCTGACGACCCTGCGAGGACCCGCGCAGGATTGGTTTCATCAATTTCCCCCGGGGGCCGTCAGGGATTTCGATGGATTTAGCTCGAGCTTCCTAAACCAATTCGTAAGTGTAAAAGCCCAAGAAAAGTCGTACCTTACTTTGATAGGTATGCAGCAGAAGGAAGGGGAATCATTGAGGGACTACGTGGCGAGGTACACACGGGCGTGTGTCGACGTCCCCTCGGCCACTGAGGAGATCAAGTCGGGAGGACTCACTCGAGGTCTACTCCCGGGATAGTGCAGAAATTCCCTTGCGAAGCGGCCCAGAAGGACGTTCGATGAAGTATTGGGAAGGTGCGCCAAATACATGAATGTCGAGGAAGCCGAAGCCGACTTTCTGCAAGCAACTAAGCCAAAAACTGAGCCTTGGGACGAGAAGAAGGATAAAAAGCTTATCGCGACAACTGAAAGGAAGGGATCCCCGAGGACCGAAAGAGAAGGACGATCAAGGGGGTGGAGGACAGCCCAATATACTCCTCTGTCGGCCTCGCATGCAAGAATACTGGAGGTTATGGAGAGAGAGATCCGTGATAACGTTGTCAGGTGGCCACGGACGAGAAAAGATGGGCCGACGAAACCTAAAAGTAACCTGTATTGTCGATTTTACAAAGACTACGGCCATAACACCGATGAATGTCGGCACCTAAAGAATGAAATCGAGAGACTAATCAAGGCAGACCATCTGAAGGAGTTCGTTTATAAAGATCGAGAGCGAACCAGTCGGCGAAGGGAGAGAAGCAAAAGCCCTCACAAGAGGGCAAGAACACACGATAAGGAGGAGCTTCCCCAGAAAAAGGAGTAATTCACATGATATTCGGAGGGCCGACTGATGGAGATTCAAACCGGGCCAGGAAAGCCTATGCTCGAGGACACCATGGAAAAATTGAGGTGCAACAGGTCGAGGAAAATGGTCCGGTGATGAATTTTGGACCAGCAGACATGGGAGAAGTCGAGAGACCTCACAACGATGCCCTAATGATCACAGCTCAGATATCGGGCTATGAAGTACAAAGAATCTTTGTCGACACAGGAAGCTCGGTGAACGTGATTTTTTACAATTGTCTTAAACGGATGGAACTCGACATCGAGCTCTCACCCCTACACACCTCATTTTTTGGATTTAACGGCTCGGAAGTCGCACCCCTAGGAGAGACCACGCTCGTTGTCGTCCTAGGGGAAGGAGACCTAAGGAAAGTGAAAATGGTACGATTTGTCGTAGTCGATGTCGAGTCAGCCTATAATGTGATTCTGGGGAGGCCAGCGCTCAACACATTCCAAGCAGTAGTGTCAACCTACCATATGAAACTAAAATTCCCCGTGGGAGATAAAGTCGGGGAGGCCCGAGGGGACCAGAGGCTTTCAAGAACCTGTTATCAGATTGCAGTAAGGACAAACCAACGAACGGAGGTGAAAGAAGGAAAAAAGTCGGTGTCAAATGAGAAAAGACGAAGGGAAAGTGATCTTGAGCCACATGGGGAATTAATGGAAATTCAAATCGGGGAGAAAGAGGAGCAGAATACGAAAATAGGGCGAGAACTGGAAGAAGAGTTACGTCGACAATTGGTGGGACTGCTGAAAGAATTCAGGGACATATTCGCTTTCTCCCCTGAAGAGCTAACAGGAATCGATCCCGATGTCATGGAGCATAAGCTTAATGTCGACCCCCTGAAAAAGCCCGTGAAGCAACAGCTTAGACACCATGGCGCAGAAATCGACAAAGCCATAGAAGTCGAAGTGGACAAATTGTTGAAAGCCAAACATATCAAGGAAATTCAATTCCCAGAATGGATATCAAACACGGTGATGGTAAGGAAAGCACTAAATAAGTGGCGCATGTGTATTGACTTTCGCGATTTGAATTTAGCTTGCCCGAAGGACCACTACCCCCTGCCAAGAATCGACCAGCTGGTCAACTCTACTGCTGGTTGTCAATTGCTAAGCATGATGGACGCGTCCCAGGGGTACCACCAAATCCCCTTGGAACCGGAGGATCAAAGCAAAGTTAGTTTCGTGACGAGCAAAGGGACGTATTGTTATGTCGTTATGCCTTTCGGACTTAAGAACGCAGGGGCAACATACCAAAGGTTGATGGATCGAATGTTCAAATCACAGATCGGGCGAAATATGGAAGTTTACGTGGACGATATCTTGGTGAAAAGTAGGTCCTCGATCTCGCATGTAGAGGACTTAAGGGAAGCGTTTACGATACTAAGAGCATTTGGAATGAAGCTGAATCCGAGTAAATGAGCCTTTGGAGTGAAGGCAGGACGATTCCTGGGCTATATCGTAACTGAAAGAGGCATTGAAGTGAATAAGGATAAAGTGCAAGCCATACTCGACATGACCCCACCAAAGA
>CACSLK010031655.1:7131822-7155174 GCA_902706635.1 Striga hermonthica | reverse complement strand
GAGGAAAAGACCAATGAAGAGCTAGCGAGAGAGGCTCTCGACATGATAGAAGAAATGCGAGAGGAAGCCTGGCTACGATCCGTAGAGTACAAGCAAAAGATGCGGGCAGCCTTTGACAGGAATGTCCGCACCAGGCGATTTCAAGTGGGAGACCTTGTCCTCAAACGAGCAGATGCTCTTAAACATGTCGGGAAGCTCGAAGCCAACTGGGAAGGACCTTACACCATCACCAAAGTACTCGAAAGGGGTGCATACGAACTCGAAGACGGTGAAGGACGACAGCTGCCGCGATCCTGGCACGTGATTCATCTCAAACGCTTTTATGCTTAAGAATTTCAAACTCTTTGTATTGAACGGCTAATCAAATCCAGTAATACAATGACTCGATTTTATGCTTAAGTTCGGATTTTTTTTGTTTCCGTGTCAATTTTATCATAAATAGAAAAATCAAGTCATTCAGAGCGGCTATAAAGTCGGTTAGCACAAACAACTAAAAAGTTGTATGCCTCGAGCGAAATCTCGGCAAGGCTATAAAGCCCACGACTATAAAAGTCGACTCAAACAACTAAAAAGTTGTATGCCTCGAGCGAAATCTCGGCAAGGCTATAAAGCCTGCGACTATAAAAGTCGACTCAAAACAACTAAAAAGTTGTATGCCTCGAGCGAAGTCTCAGCAAGGCTATAACGCCCGTGGCTACAAAAGTCGACTCAAACAACTAAAAAGTTGTATGCCTCGAGCGAAATCTCGGCAAGGCTATAAATCCCGCGACTATAAAAGTCGACTCAAACAACAAAAAAGTTGTATGCCTCGAGCGAAATCTCGGCAAGGCTATAAAGCCCGCGACTATAAAAGTCAACTCAAACAACTAAAATGTTGTATGCCTCGAGCGAAATCTCGGCAAGGCTATAAAGCCCGCGACTATAAAAGTCGACTCAAAACAACTAAAAAGTTGTATGCCTCGAGCGAAGTCTCAGCAAGGCTATAACGCCCGTGGCTACGAAGGTCGACTCAAACAACTAAAGTTGTCCCGAACATAACTCGCCTACGGCTACAAAATCACTTAACAAAAGGTGCAAGCAAATAAAATATCAATAAATCTACGATCACGAAGTTACAAATAAAAACTCGAGGAATGCATGAACACAGCGCTGCGGGAACGTGACGACTTAGGCAAAGATAAAATAAGAAATAATATTTAAAATAGATTCATTACAAGAGTCGTCTCAACCTTTACAATTCGAAAAAAAAAACAGGTTGGGACTAGAACAGATAATAAGAATAAACGACAAGAAAAAGGCAATAAGCCTCAAACGAACTAAGATGCGGCATCTTCGTCGCTCCCCTCGAGGATGGTCACGACCTGATTTTCATAATTGGGTCCGTCAGACTCGATTGGAGAAGTTAAGGGAGCTTCCAGCTGATAAGAGAGCTTGGCCTCTCGGATAGCCTTGGCCTCGAGACTGGACCACCAAGGATAGTCGTCTGGAAGGGAGGGATCGCCTTCATAACCAGCGGGATCGGGAAGCGCACGCTTCATTGCCTTGCGGTCTAGTTTCCCGGCAAACTCAGATCCCGCCACCACAGCCTCCCATGCGTCGAAAGCATGGTCGAAATATTGGACGGCAGCGGGGACAAGCTTGTCGAGGAACTCAGGAGAATTGCAGAAAGCCTCGACGACTTCCTTGCAGTAGGCCTTGACAAAGGCAGAACCTAAACCAGTCCTTAGGAATGATTTTTGGCCCTGACAATGCTGATGTCCACCTCATACATGTTGGCCTCCTGAGCCTTCTCGAGGTCGGCCTGGAGCTTCTCGTTGTCATGCAAGGCAACAGCTTTGTCGGCTTTCAGCTTGTCGATCAAGGCTTTAGACCCCTCCAGCTCTTTCTTCAGCTGGGCAATTTCTCGAAGATGTGCCTCGCATTTGTCCTCGAGGGCCTCAGTAGAGGACGAGGGGGCTCTAGTACCCGCTTTGAGGCCAGGGAGAGCGGCCGCCAAGAACTACACAAAGAAACAAATAATGAAATGCAAAAATACGCAAGACATAAACACTTAAGAACAAAGCACATACCCGAACAAGACATTGGGTAGCGTAACAAGAGCGCTCGTACTCGTTCCCCTCGACGCGAGCCTTATCGGCCTCGGGGAGCACGGAGTGAAGGTATTCTGCCACCTTATGCGGTTCCGGATGATTCCAGAGTCGAGACGGCATCTTGACCAACGCGTCCTTGTAGGTAACGGACGATTCCGTCCGCTTAGGAGCAGCGTTCCCCTCGTCCATCTTCTCCTTGCCCTTGTCGGTCTTACGACGCTTAGGGTTGCCAAGGAGCAAGGGAGGGGCGCGATCATCCTGAGGCCTCTTGCGGGCACTCGGACCCGAGGACTTGCGTTTCCGAGCCATGGCAGCCGATTGTGCACCGGACCTGCCGGGTGGAAGAGGAGCAGTGGGCGGTTTCTTCACCTCAAAACGCTTGAGTGTATTAACTGAGGAAAAATAATAATAAAAGCAAAGGTTAGAAGAAAATAAGAGACGACTCGATATTATAAGAAATGCTGAACAGCTTACGAGGATCATCGAGCTGAGGAAGATCGTCATACAAGACGATTCGGGCATGATTGACCAACTCACGGTCTCTTATTATGCGTCGAGCGCTATAAGTACATTTATTCAACTCTTCTAAGAGTCTTTCGAGGTCCTCGGATCAAGACCGTTTATTTTGTTTAACTTTGGTACTTATCCAATTATTTGCGTAAGGATAAGCACCAACGGGAGGCCGAATGAAGACAAATTTCGATTTCCACTCTGGGACGTTGGAGGAAAGGTCATCAAGAAAGGTAACGCCGGGACGATGGATCAAACAGTGGGCCCCCTTTTGAAGTCGATAACTATAACAATAATGAAAAAATTCGGCCGAGAAAAAATGAAGAATTATACGAGAAACTGCGATAAAATCTATCATGATACAAAGAGCATTGGGAGAAAACTGATTTATTGGGATTTTATACAAGTCGCTTATCTCCAAAAGCTCAGCTTGTATGGGGAAGCGTAGACCGAAAATGACTTGGTCGAGAAAGAAAGTATGGCAACCCTCGGGAGGACAGGCGAAGTCACTGTCGGGACCCGGAGTAACCAACTCCCAATCGGAGGGAAGCCCGCTAAACTGCCAGAAGCTCTCGACTTGACCCGCAGAGGCATAGGAAAAAGGGTTTAAGGTGGCCAATTTGGCTAAAGTACAGGCTACTTAAACAGTCTTCCGAGGGTCGAGGGGAGTAACTAAAGATACAGGTACAGGACTAGTACTATACACGGGAATATCTAACAAACTAATAGAAATACCTCGAGGAATTAAGTCGAGGCGAGGAGAGCCTTCCCGAGGACTCCTCATTATTTCTACAAGACCACCATCCAACAAGGCCTGATCATATTCAACCCAGTCGACTTTGGGGATGGAAGCACGCGATGAGGAGGAAGAAGGAGAAACAGGGACCATCCTATAACCAGTTACTTCAACTGAACCCGAGTCAGATTGGTCGAGGCCCCTATCAATCAGTCTGTCGAGTGTATCGGAAGATGAGCCGGAGTGGGGAGCTAGAAGGAAAAATAACAAAAGCAAAGATCAGGAATGACAAGACAAAATTAAACAAAGCACAGTCGACTCATCTAAGTCGATAAAAATATAAGACGAAGAATAATATGGTGCGATCCGATGGAAACGGGATGGTGAATCGACGTAAAACCAACCCAAGGGAAGGGTAAGAAGAAAGAAAACGGGTGTCGATGAGAATCGACATAATAAAAGTCGACAAAAGATATATACGCTGCAACCCAGCCACGCGCTAACAGTTAACCTAAAAGGAGGGTATGCGCACGAAGATCTAACACAGAACCTCCAAGAAAAAAATTGAAGAACACGAAGAACAGGGGCCCAGAAAAACCCGAAAACCAGAAAATAAAAGAAAGAATATAGTAGAGAAAGTAGAGCACTTACACGTATTACTCATGACGATCTGAAAAGATGTCGGAACTGCGAACAAAAACCGCCGGAGAAAAAAAACTAGGATTGCTGAAATCGCCGGAAGTTGCACAGAAGATTTGGAAGAAGTGAAAAGTGTTATAAGGAAGAAGTTCAATTGCATTTATAGGAGATGAGGACGAGTGTTGACCGTTAGATCAACAACAGAACCAACGATCCTGATGAAGCACAGAATACGAAGAGTCAGTAATTGATGGGACGCGCGTCATAAGTAGAGATTTTTTGAAATTCAAAATTCAAAAGGGGATTCAATGTCAGGCTCGTTTGGAAGAATAATCATTGATAGAAATATTCGACCCAGAAAGCTAGATATGATAGGTAACCGAGGAAGTCGGGTATCTTAAAGTCGAGAAGAAGTAACATCTGCCCCCTTTTTTTTCGCATCGATTTCAGCACAATAACCAGAATATCAAATTTTTTGAATCGGCTATATAGCCGGTCCAATTCAGCTCGACTTCGACCAGCTCGCAAAACGGGTTGGGAGAAGACGACTCGAAAAAACTTAAGTTCAACAGCTATGAAGCTGTTAAAATTGTTGCTCGACTTTGACCAGCTCGCAAAATGGGTTGGTAGAAGACGACTCGAAAAACTTAAGTTCAACAGCTACGAAGCTGTCGAAACAATTGCTCGACTTCGATCAGCTCGCAAAATGGGTTGGGAGAAGACGACTCGAAAAAACTTAAGTTCAACAGCTATGAAGCTGTTAAAATTGTTGCTCGACTTCGACCAGCTCGCAAAATGGGTTGGGAGAAGACGACTCAAAAAAACTTAAGTTCAACAGCTATGAAGCTGTTAAAATTTTTGCTCGACTTCGTCCAGCTCGCAAAAAGGGGTTGGGAGAAGACGACTCGAAAAACTTAAGTTCAACAGCTATGAAGCTGTTGAAATTGTTGCTCGACTTCGATCAGCTCGCAAAATGGGTTGAGAGAAGACGACTTGAAAAAACTTAAGTTCAACAGCTATGAAGCTGTTAAAATTGTTGCTCGACTTCGTCCAGCTCGCAAAATGGGTTGGGAGAAGACGACTCGAAAAAACTTAAGTTCAACAGCTATGAAGCTGTTAAAATTGTTGCTCGACTTCGTCCAGCTCGCAAAATGGGTTGGGAGAAGACAGTAAGGTGAAATAAAAACCAAACAATAAAATAAAAAGCCACAGCTGCGAGAAGACGACGATATAAAATAGCGAGATAAGCATTATAATTAAAGGAAAATCCATTACATCCGACACCATCTCACCCTTTACATAGGAAAAATAGGATGAGATGGTAAAACAAGAAAACAAAGAAGCGGAAACATAAATAGTAAAACTAGAAAAGGGAAAATATCTAAGCCCTCTGGGAATCGGCTGTCGACTTCCCATCAGCATTCGCGCCCTTATCACCAATCGGCTCGGTCTGAGCGCCCTCTTCCCCCACAATTGGCTCCGTATTAGGCCGCTCGACTTCAATCTACTCGTCGAACGGCTCATCTTCAAAGTTCGCACCACTCGGCTCGACCAATTCAACGGGCCCGACCAGAGGAAGTGGTGGAACCTCAAGCTGGGAGGATAGCCCAGCCGAACGGATGGCCTTGGCCGCCAGGCCACTCCACCACGCATGGCCGGGGGGAAGAACCTCTTCCCGGAAGCCCTTGGGGTCAGGAAGAGTTAGCTTCACAGCGTCACGGTCGATCTTTCCCGAGAAGTCGGGCTTGGTCACAGCTTGCTCCCACGTGTCGCAGGCATAGTCGAAGTACTGGACAACCGAGGGAACAAGTTTGTCAAGGAACTCCTCTGAGGAGCAGAATCCCTCGACCACGGCCTTACGGTAGTGATCAAGAAAAACCGCTCCTGCAGTGGACTTCAAGAAGGTCCGTCGACCTTCCTCTATCCCATTCTCCCTCTCGACCAAAATTTCGTCGTTCGCCTTGGCCAAATCGACCCTTAGACGCTCAGCCTTCCGAACAGCCGCATCCTTGTCAGATCGGAGCTTGGCGATGACTGCGTTGGCAACCTCAAGCTCCTCTCCCTTGGCCGCAAGCTCATCGCACTTGGCCGTGTACTTGTCTCCCAAAACCTTGAGATTGTTTTCGGGAGAAGTCGCCTCCTCGATCATGGTTGGGAGAATACAGGCGAGGAGCTATAAAGAATAAGAGAAACGATGAGAAGGCGACATAACACCACGAAAGGAAACAGACAAACCGAAAGTTGAACTTACGCGAGGAATGAGCCGAGCTGCATAGCGAGCCCGGTCGTAAGGGTTGCCGTCGGTCCGGGCCTGGTCGTCTTCAGGAAGAACTGACTGAAGGTAGTTGAGAACTTGAAGGGGATCGGGGTTGTCGTAAAGCCGGGAAGGCTGTTGCAAGGTGATCGTCCGCACCTTCACAGGGGACGACTGCCCCGCGTCCTTTTCATCCACCGACCTCTTCCCTTTAGGACGCTTCGAGGCCTTGGACACCAACGCTGTGTCCTCTTGATCCTGGGCCCTCTTACAGGAATGAGAACCCACCGTCAGACTCGGCTTGGAAGTCGAAAGAAGCACCACCTTAGACTTCTTAGCGGCAGTCGTCTCGACTGCCGCAGTAGGAGCAGCAGACCCAGAACCTCCCTCAGACCCCTGTGGGATAGGGAGAGTGGTTGGTTTGCTGGCCGCCTCGGCTTTCTTCTCAAAACGGGCCAAAGCTTTTACTGACAACACAAAAAATTTAATGCAAACAGACATGAGCCACAAAAACATACAAAACAAACATAAACAAGCGGAATTCAACGATCGATGAAAAATCGAGACGAAATCTGACAAACTGGGAAACTCACAAGGGTCATCAAGTCGAGGAACATTCTTGTCAACACAGATACCGACATGGTTAAGTAAAGAACTATCCTTAATTAGCTGACGTGCGCTCCACACACGTTTATTCAATTCTTTCAACATAGCCGCAAACTGCGGAGACTTGGGACGCTTGCGTTGTTCGACTCTGCTGGTAATCCACTCATTGGAGAAAGGATATTGACCAGGAGCAGGTCGAATGAAAAAGTATTTTTTCTTTCATTCGGTAATATTGGAAGAAAGGTCATCAAGAAAAGTGACACCTACTCGACGACCCAGACAATGGGCATCTTTACTAAACCCCGTAACAATAAAACAAAAAATCGGGTACAAAACTACCTAGCACTATACGGGTGACGACTATAAAAGCCACCATTATTCGTATGGAGTTGGAGTTGAATTGATTTATTGGCACATCATACAGATTACTAATTGACAGCAGTTTAGGTTGGATCGGGAAGCGCAGTCCCGACATTATCTGATCTACAAAAAAGGTAAAACAACCACGAGAAGGATGTCGAAAGTCGCCTTCGGGGTTAGGAGCGACCACTTCCCAGTCGGAGGGAAGTTCGCTGAACTCCCTGAAGCCATCGATTTCGGCTGCAGGAGCACAAGAAAAGGGGTTAACGACTAACTTCGTCAGAAGGCATGTTGCAGTTAAAAATTCGGCTTGGAGAAGCCATTATTTATAAAAAAAAAGGGACTAATGCGAATGAGATGTCTAAAAGCCTAAGGATACCTCGAGGGATTGAATTAAGACGAAGAATCTCAGGGTCCGCACAAAGAGTACCCGACAATAACGCTTGATTATACACATCCCAGTCGATACCAAAAGACGAGACATCAGAGGCAACGGAGCCTTCTGTCTCGACATTTCGACTAGCATCAGTTTTGACATCGGGAATTTCAACGGACGTAGAGCCTGAATATCCGTCGATTTCAAGGGCGAGAGAGCCGGAAACAGGATCAGAAACAGGAGGGGAGTCGGGATCTAATAAGGAACTTGAGAAAAGAACAAAGAAAACGACAATCAAAAAAGGAAGACAATCATAGCTGCAGCTCGACTCCAAGATTAAGTCGTCGAAAGATTGAGAAAAGCATATAAATCGACTCCAAATAAGTAAGAGAAAAGGAAGATCAAGAACTCGTAGGGCATTTCTGTTTCATTCGACTCGGCATAAGGATGACAAATCGGGGATAACCGAATAGATTAGTTTTTCATGTCAAATTAGCTATTGGACATAAACACTCAAGAGGGATGAATATTTGCAGCTAAAGATCTAACCAGGAAAAACCACTAGAAACTCACCCAAAAATCCCCCAGAAAAACCGACGAGCCCTAGACATAATACCCAGAAAAATAAAAAAAAAATAAAAAAATCTTAATCTTGAAACACAGTAATAATCGAAAAGCGAAGAAAACTTACTCATACTCATGGTGACTGGCGGAGAAGTCCTGGAAGATCCGAAAAGAACCTCGAAAAATGAAAGGAGCACCGGAAAGCTTGAGGTGTATTTGCCGGAAAAACAGAGAGTTTAGAGAGTACAGGTGCGGAAAGTGAAGACGAGAAAAAATGAAGGCTATTTATAGGGATAGCAGATAAACCCAAGCCTTCAGATAAAGTCAAATCCAACGGTTGAGATAGTGCACGGAATACGAAGAGGCGGAGAGAGAAAGTGTCTTGTCAAAAGTTCAAGGCCTTTTTAAATTTTGAAATTTGAAAAGATTCAGACTTATCCAATCAATTCAGAATTCGATTAAATGGATAAGTCACCTTATGAGTTAAAAAGACAAGCGGGTATAACTTAGAAGCAACGACAGACGACCAAACATATGGAAAAGACTCGAGTGAGGCATTCAGTCGTAAAAACTTACTCTTAAGCTCGGAATCGCTTCGAGTAATTTTTGGGGGGGACTAGATGATATAGCCACACTGTCGTATAACGGTTCATGGCATCACGGTTCAGAGATTATCGAGTCGACTTACGCAAAGTCGACTCTCTCCGCAGATTCTTTATGATATTCCCAGACAAGGGTCCCAGCACTTATCTAAGTCGACTTCCGCATGTCGGCTAGCATAAGTCGATTTCCCTCGAGATGACGACCAAACGTGTCATGACCTATCACCGGTTGAATATGACCCAGTCGACTCGGGTAGATATCCCGAGTCGACTGTGGAAGTCTTGAAGCTCGTAGATCTCGACGACTTCAGTATACTTCAACGTACCGAAGGAAGACTATCAAAGATAAGGAAGAATCTAGATGCTGACTAGGAAGTGGATGGAATACGAACCGACCAGGGTATTTTAGACATTTCCAGTAAGTCGACTGGGGCATTTTGGGGACTTCAGGTAAATGTTTTACTTCTATATAAAGGAGCTCAAAACCCTAACTCCCATTCATTCCACATTTCTTCTCTATTGCTGCTGCTCTCTCAGAGCAACTCTCTTCATCTCTTTCACATACTGACTTGAGCGTCGGAGGCTCTACGCCGGAAACCCCTCCAGCGTTGAGTTCTTGCAGGTGTTCTTGCGGCTCTACGACGGTTCGAAGGCCATCAAACCAGATCTGAGCTCATTCATACCGGTTTATCTCAGATCCGAACGTTTTTCCATTAGGCCGTCCAGATCTGAGAAGAGACCCATCAGTATCACTCAGATCATTAATCATTATGTCAGACAATCGTCTACCTGCAGGGTTTAACATAATGTTCCTTCCTGAGCTCATTTTGGGGATGTCATCAATTCAGTGCACTGGAACATAGTGACCGTAAATAATTTATAATAGCACATCATATAAACATTCTCATTTACCAAAGTACCGAGTACATCATCCTTACAGAATAAAAATCACCCTTGGTAAATCAAATAAACAAGAAATGAATACACATGCCTATTTTATATTATCTTACAACTTTAGAGAACACATCAATCGTTGAAGGTCTAGATTATAACAACGATCAGTGAGTCTCATAATCTTATCCTTTTGCGGTCCTGTTCAACACTTATCATAGGAAGTGCTAGTATAATTCTCCAGTTAAAGACCAACTGAATATAGAATATACAACAGTCTTTTTCCAAGAGGGGTCTGACTGTCTGTCTAGACTGTGAACGAATAGTTTAGTCTTATAAGGAACTGATAGGTGATCTTTTTATTCGAAACACTTCGAACCACACTATCTCAATATAAGACAAGGAGTATGATTTGCATAAATAAACAAACTGCAAACATATGTACTTTGACTGAAACATGATGGCCAGATCAAAATGGAATTGATAGAATCTACAAAACATAGCTTTTACAGCACATCTCTAACAATCTCCTACTTATGCTTTATAAGCTCATGGCTAAAATAAACAAACCACAATTTCTTTCAATCTAATTCTCAAATACTAGTCTACTATGTCGCTCTAACGTCTAACTCTCATTCCTTCTACGTGCCTTGTAAAGACTTTCGCCGGTAGGCTCTTCGTAAAAGGGTCTACTAAGTTGTCCTCTGACTGTATCTTGGCAACAACGACTTCTCCTCGTCCAACGATTTCTCGTATCAGGTCGTACTTGCACTCTATGTGTTTACTCGTTTTATGAGTCCGTGGCTACTTTGAATTTGCTACTGCTCTGCTGTTATCGCAGAACACTGTAATCGTAGCGGGCAAACTCGGTACCACATCAAGGTCGAGGAGAAAATTCCTGAACCAGACAGTTTCTTTTGCTGCCTCTTAGGCTGCTATATACTCAGCCTCCATGGTTGAGTCTGCCACGCATTTCTGCTTGACACTCCTCCATACTATGGCTCCTCCTCTTAAAGTAAACACAAACCCTGAGGTTGACTTGCTTTCGTCTTGGTCTGCCTGAAAGTCAGAATCGGTATAACCCAACGGAAGCAATTCATCTGCCTGGTAAACCAACATATACTCTTTAGTCATTCGAAGGTACTTGAGTAAATGTTTTACCGCAGACCAATGTTCTGATCCTGGATTACTCTGATATCTTGGTACCATGCCTACGGCGTAACAAATATCAGGTCGCGTACCCAACATCGCATACATGAGGCTTCCTACTGCCGATGCATAAGGAACTGCCTTCATGTCCTCTACCTCTTGAGGATTCTGCGGGGTCATCCTCTAAAATAGAGGAATTCCATGTCAAAAGGCTAAATCCCCTTTCTTGGAATCCTACATGTTGAATCGCGCTAGGACAGTATCTATGCATGTGGATTTGGATAGGTACAGTTTTATCTTCTCTCGGTCTCGAATGACCTTGATTCCAAGAACATGTCCTACTTCTCTCAAATCCTTCATATCAAATTGCTTGGATAACTATGCATTTACGTTGGACAACATCAAACTGTTTCCAATGAGAAGAATATCATCTACGTATAGCACAAGAAACATCACCACATTTTCTTCACTTTTCTTGTACACACAGTGTGCATCCGGACATTGGGTTAATCCATACGATTGGACAACCTCGTCAAAAAGGATGTTCCGTGACCTCGAAGCCTGCTTCAGTCCATAAATGGACCTCTTCAGCTTGCAGACCAGATGCTCTTGTCTTTTTGCAATGAATCCTTTTGGTTGCTGCATATAGATGTCCTCGTCCAAGTTCTTGTTAAGGAAAGCGGTCTTAACATCCATTTTACAAATCTCATAATCCATATGAGCGGCCACAACCAAGAGAATCTTGATGGATTTGAGCATAGCTACCAGCAAAAAGGTTTCCTCATAATCGATCCCTTCTTTCTGAGTATACCCTTTTGCAACAAGCCTAGCCTTGAAGGTCCCAACCTTCCCATCTGCTCCTCTCTTCCTCTTATAGACCTACTTGCATCCAATGGCGCCAACGCCACTGGGTGGCTCTACAAGATCCACGACCTGATTAGAATCCATGGACTCCATCTCAGATTTCATCGTCTTTTGCCAAGACTCTACGTCCCGATCTTGGAGTGCCTCATCGTATGTCCATGGGTCGATTTCAAGCATATCTAGGACGACCTCAGAAGACTCTCCCAGTCCCATGAATCATTCGAGCTGCAGGACAACCCTCCCCTACGACGAGATACTACCTGATCAGGTGCATCATTAGTGACACGTGTTGCAGTACTTTGTGGTGTAATATTAGGTGCACTTGGTATTGAAGTACTCACTCCCTTTATCTCCTTGAGGACATGTATACTATTGGGCTTATGATTTAATGCATAGTCTTCTTCCAAGAACCACGCATTCGTGCTAACGATTACTTTGGTCCTCGGGACTATAAAATAGACTACTTTTTGTTTCCATAAAATATTCCACAAATAGCGTACTTTTGATCTGGGTTCCAACTTATCAGTATCGGTTCTCAGCACGCGTGCTGGGCTACCCCAAATCCTGATATGTCTTAGACAGTGCTGGTGCCCAGACCACAACTCCAATGGTGTAGACGGTACTGATTTAGAAGGTACTATATTCAGAATGTATACTTTGTTTCTAGGGCGTATCCCCAAAACGAATCTGGTAATATACTATAACTCATCATTGCCTTAACCATTTCCATAAGAGTCCTATTCCTTCGTTCTGTTATGCCATTCTGCTGAGGCATACCAGGTGCAGTCAGCTGGGTTGTAATCCCATTATCCGTCAAGTAGTTCCTAAATTCATTCGAGAGATATTCGCCGCCACGATTTGATCATAATGACTTGATACTTTTTCATAAATGCTTCTCCATAAGTGCCTTATACTCTAAGAACTTCTCAAAGCATTCAGACTAGCAATGCAATAGGAAAATGTACCCATATCTCGAGTAGTCATTGATAAACGTAACAAAGTACTCAAAACCACCTCTCGCTAGAACATTCATAGGACCACATTGATCGGAATGAACTAGCCCTAACAAATCTTCGGCTCTATGCCCCTTTGACTTAAAAACCCTCTTAGTCATTTTGCCTTCCAGGCAAGACCCGTAAGTTGGAAAGGCTTGGACTTCTAACGACCCCAAGGGCCCGTCTGCTACCAACATTTGAATCCTCCTAAGGTTTATATGACCAAGTCTTAGATGCCAAAGATATGTTTCTTTCATTTTAGAAGGTTCCTTTCTCTTATTAAGATTAGATGATGAATTAAATAATTGTTTCTGTTGCAGTCGGGATGACTTAGATTCTAGAATATACAGATTGTCTACTAATGAACCAGAACATATAAACATTTTACCAAAACGAATAACAACTTTATTATTGAAAGTAGCAGAAAAACTATTCATAAACAACTTAGAAACTGAAATCAAATTCTTTCTAAAGCTAGGAACATAAAGACAATCCATCAAAACTAAAATCTTATATAAACCAAAATCTAAATAGACGTATCCCACTGCAACTGCTGACGCTCTACTAGCATCGCCCAAGTAGATGTTAACTTCTCCTTCCCTAAGCCGTTTGGTCTCCTGGAACTCCTGCATTGAATTGCAGACATGATCAGTGGCTCCCGTATCTACACATCAGGTTCTAGTAGAAAACACCGCTAAACATGTTTCAACGAATAATGAAAAAGATGTACCTTTGTCGAACTTCTTGAGGAGAAGGCAGTCTGCCATCTAGTGTCCTTTCTGCTGGCATCTGTGGCACTTGTCTTTCGGCTTCTTTGTCTTCTGTCGAGGTTGCGCGTCGCTCATGACCCTTTGTCCATTCCTGCAGACTGCTTCCTCTTCTTGCCTTTAGGAGCCTTAGAAGTAGAATCTTCACCCCGCTGGGCAACCATAGCTTGGGACTTCTGACAAAACAGGCCCTCTGCCGACTGAAATTCAGAGACAAGTTCCGGAAGAGTCAATAGCATCTTATTCATGTTGTAATTCAATCAGAATTGCTCGAAGCTCTTCAACAAATACTGAAGCACTATATTGACCTGGGTTTCCCCGTCAATAAAAGCCCCAAGAACCTCCATCTCATTCAGCTGGACCATCATAGCAAGAACATGTTCCCTTATTGGAGTGCCCTCACGCATGGTCATGTTCATCATAACCCTCATGGCTTCTTGTTGGTGCAACCCGCGACTGATGACCAAATAACTCCTTAAGATAGAGGAGCATCTTTGCTGCAGTGTTCATGGACTGATGTTGATGTTTAAGTACATTTGGTAAAGATTCCCAGATGTAACACTTCGCCTTCTCGTCAGCCTTTTTCCACCAAGCATACTCCTCTTTCTCTTGGTCTGGTGCATTGTCAGCAGGCACAGTCGGACAAGCCTCAATAGTAGCAAATTTGTACCCCTCAGCAGTTAACACAATATTCAAGTTCCTTTTCCAGTCAATATAATTGGGACCAACAAGTTTGTTTTCTTTGAGAATTATGGACAACGGATTGAAAGACATTTTGAATTATTGGGATCATTCAAACATAATCTTTACTCAGTCAAGTAGTTTTGAATTTAATCATCAATATTGATCCCATATAACAATATTTAAATAAATTTACCAACACCTCAAAGCACCGATCCCCGAGGCCACTGAGTGTGGACATCAACGGTTCAAACATTCGCAAGAGGAGGGATAAATCCCATTAGCTTAACATACTGCCAAGCAGTACTTAACTAATAGTCAGTCCATCTTTTGGCCAGTGCAATTAATTTATAGAAGAATAAGAACAACCTTTTCCTTTAGGAATATTGTAATTATTTGCACTTTAAGCGTAACCAATTAATTGGTCCTGACTTTACTACCAAAATTATACGTCCACCTTTGGGTGGCCTGCACGCTTTAGAAATAGCTTACTCTAACCATCAGAAGGAGATTCATCCTTGTGAACTGTGAAATAAAACTTCCTTTGGGTTCGAATTAAATCACTTCAGTGACAAACCTATAATGGAGGCCTTGGATGTAATTTATTTTAACCCATTACACATTTAATATAATTTTGTTTTACGGGATTTTCCTAGACATGCTCCTTATAATCCGATTTGCACATAAGAAAACAAATCACATAAGAACATGCATGATTAAAAAACAATAATAAACTAGGATCTGTAATCCAACTATCACGACCATTAATCAATCTCCAATGTTACAGAGAAAACACAATTCTGTCCTTGTTGAGTGTGTCCTCCGATTCAGGTATTGGAACTCCCCTTTCTAAGTGACTCCCACTCTTTATGTTGAACTGGTTGTCTCCGGGAAGGTCGTCACTGGATCATCACCATGGCATCTGTCTACGTGTTCATTGTCTCGCCCCCGGATCAATAATGAATAACATAAACAACAATTACATAATTCATCTTATGACCCTCGCAGGAGTCGTACATGAGTATTCTATGAAAGCAATAAACTATGTGGTGTCCCACCACGCGAATAATTTATTACAAGCATTCACCAACCCAAAAAACTCCTCGACATGTTCGAGGCTTATAAAACAACATACATATAAACATGAATTAAATTCCATACATACGGTCCACAATAGTCGGATTCGAAATCACCTGCAAAAAACCTTATTGAAATTTCTAATCTACTATGTCATTGCATCCGTACACAAATAATTCATGTAAACAGGCAAGTCCAAATTCAAACTGTGCACGAAGTTGAATTAAACCTGGGCTCTCACACCAGTTGTTGGATTCTATGAGGAACGAAACCAACATGCACAGTATTGAACTTATCGAAATAAATCCTAATGCAGCGGAATCTATAGTTAGGATATGGATGTTACCTTTTAAAATTTTGCCGACTCAGAGACGATGTAGAATACCGTTGATGACGTTCGTTTGAACACCACAATCTAATGGGCAGATAGATTTGGCCTTTACTCGATCCTAATCGAGATATTAGACGAAGCTCGGTCACACAGTGCGAGGGTCTCAGTGTCGGGTGAAGCGTGCTGGTCACGGACGGCAAGTGCACGTCGGGTGTTGATCGTAAATGCTAGCAACGTGCACGGGGCACTGGGCGTGACGCACGTATCGCCTAGGCAACACGGACAGACACTGGGAAGGGTATCTCGCGTGCTGGCGATACTCCTAAGCTGAGGCGGAAAGGCAATGCGCGTCTAGGGCAACGCGTGCATGCGCGACAAGGAACATGTGCATGCGCGGTCGGGCGCGCATACCTCTCGTGCGCTGGAACGAATGTGGGCAGCGATCAGGGACAAGCAGATGCGCGATGATGGAAGGTCGTACCGAAACGCCTTCTAACGGATTACCTAAACACCAACTTCGATTAATCTTGGTGGAGCGATTAATCGAATCTCTCTAACTCTCGAACGAAGCTTTTTCTCTCATGTATGTAGGAGAAAATTTGGCCAACATTAACTTGTACAAGAGCTTGGGACATGGTGTATTTATAGGCTTTATTAGGGACCTTAAGGAGGTGCTAAATATGGGCTTATCCCATTAGGCCAAGGAATCCTAATTCTACTCCATCTATTAATCCAAACAAAGATAGAACTCTCCTACTAATCATCAACTTCTAGAAGACTCTCAAGTCTCCTAACCTTCGACAATATTCTAGTAGGAATATTCCATTCTCCATGGAATAATAAATATGGAATAAAATTAATTCCTTATTAAATTGAATTAAATAATAAAACATCCGACTAGAGTAATATTATTGATCTCTCCACTTAGATCCTATTTTATCAATAAAATCGAACCTCCATGATTAATTATATTAATCTGATTGACCGATTTACCTCCTGATGTTTAAGATATGACGTTCGTCGATTAATTTAATTACTGAAAAAATAATTAATCAACTTCTTATTTATTTCCAAAATTAGTACCACTCAGATCATAAACCATTATGTCAGACAATCGTCTACCTACAGGGTTTAACATAATGTTCCTTCATGAGCTCATTTCGGGGACGTCATCAATCCAGCACACTGGAACATAGTGACCGTAAATAATTTATAATAGCACATCATATAAACATTCTCATTTTCCAAAGTACCGAGTACATCATCCTAAAAGAATAGGAACCACCCTTGGTAAATCAAATAAACAAGAATATAATACACATGCCTATTTCATATTATCTTACAGCTTTAGAGAGCGCATCAATCGCTGAAGGTCAAGATTACAACAACGATCAGTGAGTCTCATAATCTTATTCTTCCGCGGTCCTGTTCAACACTTATCATAAGTGCTAGTATAATTCTCCAGTTAAAGAACATCTGAATCAAGAATATACTATAGTGTTTTTCCAAGAGGGGTCTTACTGCATGACTAGACTGTGAACGAATAGTTTAGTCTTATAAGGAGTTGATAGGTGATCTTTCTGTTCAAAACACTTCAAACCACACTGTCTCAATATAAGACAAGGGAGTATGATTTGCATAAATAAACAAACTGCAAACATATGTACTTTGACTGAATCATGATGGCCAGATCAAAATGGAATTGATAGAATCTGCAAAACAGAGCTTTTACAGCATATCTCTAACGACAGTTTGTCTTGACTGATTAGTTGTACTAGTACATTTATGCATTGAACATGATCTTAGAGAAGAAAAGTTCGTTTTATACTGATCGTCGTAAACAAACTAGGCATTGATTAATTAATGTGTTCTCTTAACCCATAATATATTAAATAGACATATATATACATTATATATTATTTTGATTCACTTGGGTGAGGTTCAGTTCATTGAATTAATATCCCTACTGTCTTGGGTAATATTGCTGCATATATGATGTGTTGTTAGAATATTTACTGTCACCATGTATGTTAGTTTGATAATTTCCTGTAGTGAGTTCATAAAGGATTATTATGCTAAACTCTACAGGTGAATTAAATTTCGGCATAGTAATAATGTGATGAACGAGTGCTAGTTTCGGTGAAAAATAATATATTCATTGATTATTGATTATCAGTAATCGAATTAATTATGGACATTATATCTTAAACATGAGAAGGTAATTCAGGTAATTATTATTGGAGTCTCAGTTGTAAATTGGGCTAGGAAAAAGGAGTGCAATAAGTGACCCATAATATTATTTAATTAATTAAAGGAGTGTGTTTGGCCCACAATTGGTCTAATTAATTAAGAAGCCCTGTTCCTAATCTCTTAAGGGTCCTACTATAGCTCTATATATACACCATAAGGCTCATGGAAAAGAGAAGCAAAAATCAAAATTCTCCTACGTGTGTAATATACATCACGCGCGTCTCTCTCTCTCTAAGTTTCTGTTCGAGCTTTATCTTCTTCTTGTTGCTCCACCGATACGAGTTGAATAGGTATTTGAGATATACAATAGACTTTCCATAGGTTATTGAGATACATATATTCATCAACCCCGTGATCAACTGAAGCCGACCTCGCGACGAGCCTGACCCGTCGGACTGCCGACCTGACGAGCCAGACCCGTCACGAGCCGACCCCAGCCGTGCACCGGAGCTCTGCCGCGACCAGCTCGGACGACCGCGACGCGTCACCCGGGGACCTGACCCTTGCACCCACATGACCCGATCGCGAGCCCAACGTTCCATTCGTGATCCCGACATGTTTGTGTGCTCATCCCGGTCAACCCGAATCTGCCAGATTCAGAAAATTTTAAGCCCGTAAGTTTTCTACGTCAAACTTCTAGATCACCTGCGCATTGATTTATGTTTGCTACTGAATTCGTGACTCGAACTAATGAGACCCTCATAGATCCCAACAGCCAGACCCAAGAGATCCGCGACCGCCGATCCCTTTTCGACGATCCGTTTATGATTTCGGCGATCAACGAATATCAGACAATCTCCATCTACAGAAATAAAAAAATGACTCACAGCCTGCAAAACTTTAAGCCGTGAATATTCGATTTAAACTTTATTCCATACTCTTAGTCTTAATATTTCGTAGACATTAAGATCTATGACTTGCATAGAATACGATGTTCTTCATAGAACCCCCACAATATCCAAATCCACCTCATAATTTTGGTGATTAGAATTTATTTTGCATATATAGTTTCCTCATCTCCAAATTGATAGCCGCTTATTTCGCGATTTTGTGGCAAGTTTCTCATACTTTATGTCTCACATATCCAAATCGAACGCATAGTTAACAACTATGTGAAACACTTACGCATATTGTTTAAATTCATTTCCAAATACACTGCATAATTTACCATATGCGAGAAAGTTTAGCATACTAATTTATCCCGTACAAATCGAACGTCGTATATTTTAAGATTATGCAAAATGTTTTCGCGTAGTTTTCAACTCGCGTATCCAAATTTATAATGCCATTTAATTAGCGATTTTGCATAACATGTTTTTATATTCATGAGTTGTATAATTTATGATTATCCGAGTCAAAATTATGCTATAATTATTTGCATATATAGTATCCAAATTGATTGTCATATATTTATGATTATGCAAAAAAAATTCACTTAATTTACAACTCGTATGTCCTTATCGAACACATAGTCAATAAATAAGCAAATTATGTTTGTATACTTTGTATTTTCATATCTAAATCCACTGTCATATGGGATACTATACCTAGAAGAGCAAACCTAATAAACCGGCCAACTAGGTCTGATGAACTGGTTGGTTGATACAGAGTAGCAGAGAGGTTGAGCGCCGACAAAGAGTCTTCATAACGAAGAGAAGTGAGTTCTGGAGGGAGAGCGGGATGCTCTCCTGAAGGTTCATGTTACGTACATCTATGTTTACTGCTTTGTTCATTTAGCGCAATTTCCACTATACTGGTTATATTCCCCAACTACTTCAATTGGCACCAAAGCGGGTTTTCGTATATCTCTTCGAAGGTTCTGGGATCTGTGAATCATGCAACCATGAATCAGGAAAGTGGATCAATGTCTAGGCCTCCACAATTGGATGACTCGAACTACTCCTATTGGAAATCTATGACGAAGATCTACTTGAGATCGTTTAGTAAAGGAGCTTGGGAAATGTGGAGAATGACTAGACTCATCTAGTCATAAGAGAAGCTCCTGATCATGGAAAAGAATCATCATCTGCAGTGGTGTCTAAACCAAGATATCTCTTGACTGATGTTGAAAAACTACAAGAAGAAGCGAACTTTCAATTTCTCTACGCAATTCTAATGACAGCCGATCAGACTCAACATAAGATGATAGTTCAATGCAAAACAGCGAAATATGCATGGTCAGTGTTAGAGTGTCATTTCGAAGGTTCAATGGCAGTTAAGGTGTCCAGACATCAACGAGTTACCTTAACATTTGATGAAAGCAAAATGAGAGAGGACGAAATGATTGACATGTACTATGCCAGATTTTTTATTTGGTCAATCAAAGTGAGATGCTTGGAGAAGAAATCCCTGAAAATTGTCAAGTTTAGAAGATTATGCGGACAGTTGTGCCTAGATTCACATAAACGATCACAGCTCTTGGGAGCTTTCAAAGATTAATGCCTCTAAATGTTGATGATCTCCTTGGGGATCTTAGAATGTTTGAAATCAACAATTATTTTGATTAATTCAAGAACAAGAGACTTGCTCTTAAATGTGACGTCACAGAATGAAGTGATGATGTGCATGAAGGTTCATTTGTGGATGAAAACAAATTGAAATAAGCATTGGCACTGATTGTCAGAAATTATGGCAAACTGAGTCAAAAGCTTTACAAAAGTAAATTTGTTGGAAAGAAATTCAATTATAGCAGCAAGAGCTCATTTCAAGAATCGGGAAGCAACACTTCCTCATCAAAACCTGACACTCACAAAATTGAGAGGGACCAATATCGAGAATGTTAAGGGTTTGGTCATTTTCAATATGAGTGTGCAAATCTAAAAAAGAAGAATAAGTCACTAAAGGCAACCTTGGAGGATTTAGATGAGGAAGAGCCACAAAAACCTTAATCACACACAAGCAATAGGGCAATCCATTCTTCTGTAAGAAATTTTATGTGTCATGCCACTTCTCATGTCCCTACGAATTTTGAAGAAAGCATGATTGAGTCAGACGCATCTAAAGATGAAGCGGACCAAAACATGTGTATGGATCCAGTCCATTTCTTGGCCATGGAGAAATGCTCTCAAGAATCTGAAGCAATGAAGAAACTTCAAACTGAGATCAAGAGACTTAGAAGTCGTACTCAGCCAGACGAGTCATCTGAACAAGTGGAATGACTAGAAAGTGAGGTTCAAAAGTTGATAAAGATACATAAGCTACTAAACGAACAGGTAACCTTATCTTTCACTCATCAGAAAAAAATTGAACTAAATACTACGAAGGCTCGTATTGTCGTTCTTGAAAGTGGTATCAAGTTATCTAAACAAGATGGGGTAGAAAAGGCTCAAGCTATTGAGGGCTTGAGATCTGAATTGTCTTCTATTCAAAAAGTGCTTAGTGAAAGAGACAGTGAAGTCAGAAATCTCAAGAAAGAAGTCGGTCGAATAATGAATGAACATGCACATATGAAGGGAAAACTAAAAGCAAAGTCTGCAGAACTTGAACGAACCTCTGAAGCCCTGAGAAAATTAAATAAAGAAAAAGAAGATCTGAATGAGCACCTCACCATGGGAAAACAATATGGTGATCTTACCGGGCTGGGAATACACGGGTAATACTGAAAGCCTGGAAAATTCATCAGGCGTGTCAACCAAAAGTGAACATCCTAGATTAGGATTCTCCAGCAAGTCAGGTGTGGAAGCTACAATCCTTCATGACAAACCTTCCCATGATTTATACTCTAGATTTCTGAAAAGCACTGTAAGTAAATCTTCTTCCCCATAAAGTAACATGAAGGTTCGTGCCCATGCTAGTAAATCTATGAGTGAATCACCATATAATTTTGTTCCAATATTTCATTACTGCGGTATAACTGTCACATCAGACCCAAATGTAAAATGTTACAAAAAGCAATATAGTCTCTGCACAAGGAAGGTGTCAAACTGGAACCATCTTGGTGTTCCAATGAATGTTCATAACCAATTTTCAAAAGAAAAATGTGAAACATCAGCAGGTATGAGTTGTTAAAAATTCTCATAAATGTCTTGCATCTGTCTTATCATTGAAAACTTCACTTGAAGGTAAACGGTACCTGAACAGTGAATGCTCGAGGGATGTGACTGGTGAACTTGCATACCTGTCTAATGTTAAAAGTGTGTCCAATGGCGAAGTAACATTTGGTGATGGTGTGAGTAACAAGGTCATTGGAACTGGTTGCTTTTTTTTTACCGAAACGAAGGAAATATTATAAATTAAAGGCACAAATGTGCGAATAACACAGCTCCTAGCTGAATGGAATATCCAACAGCTGAAAAAATCAAAGGACATGCCAGAAGACTGCCTAGAATCCCGACTAGCAACACTATAATAAAAACACTCACAACTAAACTAACTACACCAACAACAAACTACTAAAATAAAAGATCCCAAAATGATAACACTCAAGTATGTGATCCCAACAGGATAATAAGTTCACACTTGAGTGCACTGAGGTCAACGGCCCAAACCAAAAAATGAATCTTAGCAACACACCATAAAACACAATAAATAGAAAACGACAAAGCAACTAAACAAGGAATGCCTTTCCCTAGCAATCAAATGAGTCAGAATAGTGGAGAAACAAAAGAATCCACGAAAGATCTTAAGCCCAAGCCCATCTTCTGAAACTGCTGCCGAACGCCTATACAGAAGTCAAACCTGGACCCCGAACCTAACTCGACTCAATCCACCTCAACCGGGATGACAATCAGCCAGCTCCCTCTGTCATCCCCACATAAGCTCGTCTAACACCACTATCCGGGCTTGGTAGTGCCAACCCACCCCCGCAGTTTCCTACACTTGAGAACTGGGGGTGAGAGATTGACTCAGTCCCCTACTCCAACTGCCACGACCCATGATGTCGAAACCGCTAGAGCCTCGCCCCACCCCCAAAAGACACTCAATCCACCCCGCACCTTGAAGACCGCCGGCATACCCATCAACTACCCAGCAGGCGGACCACCCCGACAGACCCAAACCGACCGGCAGTCCAAGCACAGAGGTCCTCTACGGAAGTTCCAACAAAAGTCGACACTGTTACGATGAGCGCCACCCAAGACCACCGGAGAACCGAGATTCACCCCGACATCCCACCAGAAGGCATAACCGACTGCTGACGAATAGACCCTAAAATATATCGAGGGTTATCCACCGGCAATCGAAGACCCCACCGGCAGAGAAGTCACCAATCGCCAACAATACAAAGATTCGTCGGTAGATTGGGGCTCACCTCCGTCAGTGTAACACCCCACCTTACTAGTAAATCAGAGTAGCGCATCTATTCGCAAAGTCTGTGAAAACTAAAACATTTTTACTTTGCGAAACTGATTTGGGGTGCTACCGTGAAAATCGTTACTTAACTTTAGAAAAACCGTTGTTTTAACTTATTAAAAACGTCCGGTTATTTAAAACTTTATTTTCTGAAAAGTTTATCAAAATATGATAAAACCATCAGAATCATCAAACCATCGTCAAAAGATATTCAAAATGTAAGCGGAAGCGTAAATATTAGTTATACAGTCCAAAAACATATATATAAATATCCTGAATGTCCCGAGCTTCTCCCGTCATGTCACACCGCCGGCCCGACCT
>CACSLK010031655.1:7103024-7115928 GCA_902706635.1 Striga hermonthica | reverse complement strand
AGAATATACGAAACACGACAAAATGGACCGGTCGAGCCTAAAAATGGACCTAAAAACCACAAAATAAAACACATAAAACACAAGAAAATAAGGACAAAACACAACAAACAATGATCTTCTGGTGGTTTAAATATACGTTGACGACATTATCTTTAGATCAACATCAAAGAAGTTGGTCAATCACTTCGTCAAACTCATATCCTCTGAATTCGAAATGAGTCTGGTAGGCGAACTTTTATACTTTCTTGGACTCCAGGAAAAAAAAAGATAAAGATGGTATTTTTTGCATCAAAGTAAATATGCAAAAAAGCCTTGTTAAAACATTTGGTCATGAAATGTAAAAAATCCTCAGATTCCTATAGGCACTCACGTCAAAGTGTCTAAGGATGATGAAGGTACATTTGTTGATCAAACTCTTTACCGGAGTATGATTGGAAGTCCTCTTTATCTTAATGCTAGTAGACCTGACATTTGTTTAATGTTGGTCAGTGTGCTTGATATCAGTTAGATCCCAAGGAATCCCACTTGAAGGTTGTTAAGCACATCATTAAGTATGTTGGAGGTACATCAGATTACGAGATTTTTTACTCTGCTGACATGAACTTTTTTTTTTCAAAACGATAGATCAATTAAACAAAAACACGTAATTACAACCGACTCAGAAGCCGAAATAGGAGGACTGTCCAAGGCGGCCGAGAAACAACAACGCACACTACAAACGAAAAGAAAAATAAATACTCCCCACAGATTTTTTTTTTCTTCTGTCCAAAGAAATGATGCATCGAAATAATGAGTCACCATGGATACATCTGAGATCGCCAAGTGTTCGGGAGTTCCTCTATTTAATTCTTTTCCTTCTTCTTGTTGCTGGATATCTCGTTCCTACACATCTTCTCTTTGTTTCCTGGGCCTTTAGTGAGTTACAGACAGAGTTCGAAAGGGTCAAATCTTTGATGAGTCCATCGTCTATCATTGAGGTGCGAAAACTTTCGGCTGCGTATCACAACTCGCCAAATGAGAATAACACAGCTCCCCACAGGAGAATACACAGCTCCTCAAAGGAGAATAACAGATAAAAACACTCAACAAAATAGAAAAACACACCAAACCGCAACAAACATCGCAAACAACAAAAACGCAAATAACAACAACCACACACCAACGACAAAAGAAGACAAAATTAACCGAAAAAAGCCCTCCACTACCGCCAGCAACACCGAGCCACACTCGCGAACGCCCTGACAAGAAGACAGAGACACGACTCAGCCCAGATCTAGAAACTGCATCAACGGCCTAACTAAAATCGGACTAAAGCGAGTCGAACCGCCATCAACCCGAGCCACTCCACTCTTCACCGCAAGCCCAACCCGGATAACTCTCCAACATCAAACCGGTCAAGACAGCCGACCATCACCTCCGGCAATCCACCATCTCGCTTGTCGCAACACCTGCCCCAACACCAGGAGACAGGGAGTCTAGGGGAACGCACCTGACCACGAGACTCGGCCACCATCCACCTCCGAACGACAGACAGTGGCGGTGACCATGAGACCCAAAAGACGTCGGATCCCCATCTTCGCTCTGCCATGGACACCGGGAGAGGAGACAAACCACGTCGGGCAGTAGGGGACCCCTAAAAAGGGAGCTCGCCAGTACCTCAGTGATGAGAGGGCCCCGCGAGGAGGTCGGCTCCAGCGAAAGCAGAGGCAAATTAGCGACCTAGGGTTTTAAAATTTTTTGGGGATTTTTCACGCGGAGAGAGAAGAGAGCCGCGTTGTGATAAACTTAATCCTTGTAGGTTATTGTGACGCTGATTGGGCTGGGAACCTCGATGATAGAAGAAACACCTACGGTGGATGCTTTTACATAGGGTCTAATCTTGTGTCATGGTTTTGAAAAAAAAAATGTATCTCACTTTCTACTGCCAAAGCCGAGTACATTGTTGCAGTGAGTTGTTGTTCGCAACTGGTCTAGATGAAGCAAATTCTGTCTGAGTATGGCATGAAGGAACATTCGGTTTAACTTTTTTGCGATAACGCGAGTGCCATATTGACTTCGCTATCATTTTATTCACAATTTGGTGGATGATGGAACAATTGTCTTAGATCATGTACCTATTGAAGATCAGCTTGCTGACATTTTTACAAAAGTGGTTTCTATCACTAAGAAAATCTCTAAGAATGTGTATTATGTAGGAATTTTGCGTTCTGCACCAGTTAAGTTTGTTTGTGGATAGTCTCTTCAGTTCCTCATGTAAGTGCATTGCATCAGTCATCATAGATCCTAAATATTGAAGGTTCATCTCAAGGATCTTTCCAACCTGCTTTCAAGTGGCTAATTGATGTTTGGTTTTCTAAGTAATTTGACAGGACTGTTTGGTTGAGCACAACATGATGACCATATAATTTTACTTATAAGAGCTGCACTCATGAAAATAAGTATCGGACAACTATTACATGAGGTGTTTCACTAGTGATCACCTGTGAAACGAGTTAGGTACTTAACAATAATTGAGGTGTGATAGCTACTTGTAGTCATTGTTATGCCAATGAAAGTTCTTTGGTGAGTAAAGTTGACCATTTATCCTTATGTGTTGCGTATGTTCTAATAACTTTTCGCGGAACGTCCACACAGAGTAATGGGCTTGATATCGACGTATAGTCATTATTAGTAAGTGAAAAATGTGAAAGTTCATAGAACGGGTTAAGCACATCATAAGTGTTGGGGCTAATTTTTAGACGAAAATTCTGATTGTTGCTAAGAGAAAACTGATGTGTAAATTCACATCAGTTCCGCGTTCTATAAAATTTGGAGTTATAAGGTGTTGTGCATATTTAATGTCCGTACATTCATTCCTAATTAGTGTCGTTCTAAAGAAAAAAATGGTTTGGATAAAGTTCCAAAAATTCTCAAACAAAAATTACCACGTGATTGCATGCGTTTGAATAATCTTGTGCTTGCATGATATTTTTTTCTTTTTTTTTAGGCATAAATTTACATGATTTCCTAAGTGTTGAATCTTGCCTTAAAATCGTTTAATTTAATTTTGGTACTGAAATGTTGCCTTTTGGTCGTCAGAAACTTCATGTAGTATAATTGATATATCGTATCATGAGTTTGAAAAGTGGATATTTTGTTTGAAGGGAACGGTTATTAATTTTGATTGGTCGAGTTTAAAATTTAAACTTGAAAAAGTTGAACTGTCTAACTCATGACATCTCAAGGTTAGTTTCTCAACGGTTCTCTCTCCATATCTTTGCGATATTATATCACTGCCCATCATTCCCGGTTTTTATCAATTAACTCTCTAGAACCCTAATTTTATTATTCTTACCATTTGTTGTCTAGCAAATTCTCCTTCAGTATTTACAAATCATGCAAAGAATCAAACAAAAATTTGTGAAATCAAAGAAGAATGCTCTTGAACCACCTAGGAGGTCAACTCACCAAAGCAGAAGTACGAAGACACCTTCCAACACAGCAACCTTTGACATGGCCGAGGAGAACCGTCAACCAGCTGAAACTTTAGAAACCAGAGTTTTTTCAAGCCTGAAAAAAATCTGCCACTACAATGGTGGTTGAATTTGCGGCTATTGGACAAAAGGACGTGGGAGTTGCAGGATCTCCCTCGACTTCTAAGTCTTCTAAAAAGTGAAACAAGTAAAAAATTATTCAACCTGAAACTACGAAAGCCAAGAAGGCAAAGAATTTGATGATGTCATTGAACCTCCTGTGTTTTCTCTTTCTTCAACCAAGTCCAGTGGAGAATCTTCACCTGAATCACGAGACGATGTGGACTCTACTAACAAAAACATTGATGAGTTGGTGGGTGGGACTGGTTTTGGAGATAAACCCAATACACTTGAGTAGTCTCTTGGTGGTAAGGATGGTCAGGGATATGAAGAACAACTTGTGTCAAAAGATATTGTTACTGTTGTTGTTGCTGTTGCTGCTGGTGATGATGATGATGATGATGATGATGATGATGATGATGATGATGATGATGAGCCTTGGGTTGTTGGTAATGTTTTGTACCGCCAGTTTTATTTTCTGTCTGTTGAATCTAGGTATAAGAATGTTTTCTCTCAAATGTTGTTTAGGAGTGAAAGGTTAGTGGTCTCTTTTAGTTTTGAGCGTCTTGGGCTATTAGACTTGTTGAAAGTAGTTGGTCTTGAGAAGTAGGTTCTGTCAGTGGATAGGTTTTGCCCTAGGTTGGTTGGTGAATTTTATTCCAATTTGTGCTCTTTGATTTTAGACCCTAAATCCTTCAAGTTTCAAAAGGTCTTCGTTAGAAATTTCATTGTTGATTTCTCTCCTCATACAATAAATGAGAGTCTAAGTCTGAGAGATGGTTCATATTTGTCTCTCGGAGGATAATCTTGATGAAGTTGCCTTAGTCATTACTGGTGGTTAGTTGACTAAGTGGATCTCACCAGGACTCTTCGTCAAGAGTCTCATTGACCAGGAAAATGTACTTTAATATACTGGGTCTTTGAACTAGACTCTCACTTCCCATAAGCAACGTGCCACACCAATTCAGACAAGGGTGATTTATCGCATTCTGAGCGGTATTCCTTTTGATCTTGGGCCTGTTATTTTTTATAATGTTATGTCCTTTGTTTATGTGTCAAAGCCTCATATGTTACTGCCATTTTCTGTGATTATCCATTTTATTCTTATGTGTGTTGGGGTGAAGATGGAACCCAGAATTGGTGATGAACTTGCCCCAGTTGTTAAGCCCGTGGCACTGTTTGGAAAGCAAGTTCAGAAGAAATTTCAAGCCCTTCACAAAGCCTCGGATGTTGCTTCCATGCTAGATCAATATGTCATCCAATAGGAAAATTTGTTTGCAAATCTATAAAAGAAGATAGAAAATCAAAGGAGGTACTACAAGGAGATTCTTGGTGGGTTAAAGGCTAAAGCGCCTTTGGCATTTAAGGCGAAAAAGGGAGAGAAGAAAGGCCAAACGAACAAGGGAGATCAAGTAAGGAAGTCTGTTGTTGCTGCTAGATCAGTTTCTGTGAGTTGGATTTTTATTTTATTGATTGGTGAATCGAGAAGGTGTTCTCGATCACATAGAGAGTTTATTTTGTTCTATTAAACGAAGTGTTTGGGGGGATCATTTGGATTAGTTTGACGGATTCAAGCTATAAAATCCACAAAGGATCTGTGGTCGGAAAAGTAATAGCATAGGTGATTATATCAGAGGTAGTCTACATTGTAAAACCTTTGAGCAATGGTTGTGACATCTATACTAATGAAAGAGTTCTGGAGGGGGAGCGGATGCTCTCCTGAAGGTTCACGATTTGTAGAATATTGCTTTCGCAACTGTGTGAACATACATCTATGTATATTGCTTTGTTCATTTAGCGCAATTCTGCTATACTGGTTATATTCCCCCACTACTTCACATTCTAAAAGTACTAGGTAATTTATTAGTCAAGATAAAGTAATTCCAAATCTGCACTACAACCGCTGGCGATAATTTGTTAAACTCAATTTAGGTTGTGAATCGAAAATTTTACTTACAAGGAATTGGTAATAAGATCTTTTGTTCGCACGATGAACCATATTATCTACAATGTAAAAATAACATAATGAATTTGCACAAGTATTTATCATCAAAAAAATTTAAATTGCACAATTTTGATTAGACACGATTCTCATTCAAAAATCAGCAATGTGTTTGTATATAAAGCTAAACTTTTAGTATGCATATCAACATCAACAAATGCAAATTTGAAGCAAGTAGATCCAAATGTGTAATTCTAGGATATGTAGCAGGAAGAAGGGTTATCAATTATTGATATGGACTCTGAAGTTCTTGTGATTGCCAGAGATGTGGTTTTCTTGAAGACGAATTTCCATTTGTTATACACTATGAGAACAACAAACGTACTTTACCTATTCGAGTTCAGGATAATGAATATTTAATTAAGTCTGTGTCTCATGAGACTAAAGAGGATATGTCTCCTCTTGTAGAAAAATGGACTTAGAAGAACCAATAGAAGGAAACAAACACCAATTTGGCAGGAGGATTACATTTGAAATACTGTGTCTCAGAATGGTGTAACACACCAAGATGGTTGTATGGCTTTATGTCAAATGTGTCTCTAGAAAAGAAATTCGTTCACTATTCTCAAGAAAGTAACATCTTATTTGGGTTGAGCCTATTACAATAACTAGAAGCTCTAGATCATAAACATACTTGGGAATTAACAAGCTTACCAGAAAAAAAAAATAAAAAATAAAAAAAAGGTCATATGATCCAAATGGGTTGTATAAGACTAATAGAAAAGCAGATGGGTCAATTGAGAGATACAAAGCACAGTTGGTGGCCAAGGGTACAATCATGTGGAAGGAGTGAATTATTTTGACATTTTTCTCTAGTTGCTAACTTGCGACAATAAGGATATTGTAATTTGTATTGTTCACATCTAGCTAATACAAATGTATATATGTATATATGTTGCCACCATAAGGGTGCAATAAGGCACAACAAGGACATATATGCAAGCTAGTGAGAAGTTTATATGGGCTTAAACAAGCATCGAAAGAATGAGATAATGAACTTTATCATAAATTTTCTTTTATTGGTTTAACACAATCTAGTTATGATCACTGTTTGTTCATAATGCAAAGAGGGGAAAGCTGTCTGGCAGTCTTTGTTTATGTGGATGATGTATTGTTGACTTAGATCTGACAATCTTCTATCTCAAACATTAAACAATATTTTTATAAAGCATTTACACTCAGAGACTTGGGGCTAGCAAAATTCCTTCGATTAGAATTGAGTAGAAACAAAGATAGAATTTTTCGTTATCAGAAGGAATATATTCTAGATATTATTGGGGATACAGGTATGCTAGCACGCAAACATGCAGCAACTCATTTTCATCATGGGACAAGGTTGCAAATAGGTGAAGGAGTTCCACTTGATCAGCCTAACGACAAATACATATATGCTTCTATACCTTAATATGGCTAGGTCGGATGTGACATATGTTGTGCAGCAACTTTGTCAGCTTGTTAATAATCCACATAGTTCACACTGGGATCATTGCATGCATGTTCTCAAATATCAAGGGTACTCATCCTTTGTTCTTCAGTTTTTTAAGCTTGTTAATAATCCACATAGTTCACACTGGGATCATTGCATGCATGTTCTCAAATATCAAGGGTACTCATCCTTTGTTCTTCAGTTTCTTAAGGGAACTCTAGAAAAATTGTTGTGTGTAGTGAGGCTAGCTGGGCTCTTGTAGAGACACACGTAGATCAGTGACAAGATAATGCAATTTTTCTAGAAAATTGTTTGATATCTTGGAAGACAGAAATAACACACAATCTCAAGATTTTCAGTAGAAGTTGAATATCGAGCATCGACTTCCATTGTTTCAGCGTTGCTTTGGATTTCTTATATTGCTAGGGATTTTCGACTATCATCGGTTTACCCGATTCCCATATGGTGCGACAATTAAGTATCCCTCCATATTAGCAATAACCCGATATTTCTGTTATTTCTATTGTTTGTTATTTTAAAAGCATGCTTTATGACGAGAGTTTTAGGTTTTACTATGATGTTGTTGATTCATACAGCGTTCGTTCTCACTAAATAATACAATGTCGTTTCAATATAGACACATTGCACACATACGTGTATAAATGGGGGATTTGCTGTTTGTACGTATCAATTTTTTAAGCTAAGAAATACAAAACAAAAATGGAGAATTTACTCTCGCAGTCTTTTCTCTATTTCGTTTACCTTTTTCTTTCCTCCTTAACCCTTGATAGATTCAAGGATCCCATTCTCAAAGATCCAAAAGGACTGCGCAATCTAAAGCTATTTTTTTTTTTTTTTAATCTAAAGCTATTTTAATTAAAAGAAACATTCCACGAAAGGAAAACGAGACTCATCTTCCCTCATGAAGATCCTCCGAAAATACAACCGTCCTAGAAATGTTTTCATTATCTAACGCGCTAAAACCCGAGTATGGACCAGAAGAAAAAATTGACGATGTTCTGTCGGACTCGAAGGTCGTGGATGACTGCCTAAGGTTGTTGGGTGCAGAGTTGGAAGGTACGTTGGGATCTTGATACTCTGTGATGCGTTGCACCATTTTGAGCGACTGAACAACTTCTCCCATAGTAGGCCGCTGGTTGGCATCTGGGGCTACACATGCGGCTGCAATCGTGCAAACGCGAAAAAAGTCTTCCTTTGGATACTTCCCGTCCAGCCTTGGGTCAGCTAGTTCTTCCAATCGGTCCTTTTCTCGTAGTATTGGCCTAGCCTGCAACAATACATAAAAATATTTTTTACTTTCTTCAACATGTCAAGATTTCTAGTTGAGAAACAATAGTGTTTTCACAATCTTGTGCAATTGATCTATACTAACAAGTCTACAAATAGGGGTAGACAATATCTGATTCTATAATTTAGTTGAACTTTTATAATGGTCTTTCTGTTTGAGATACAGTGCAATGAATAAGTTGACAACTCCAAGAGTACGAAATAAATAAATAAATAAATAAATAAAAAGGACCCGAAGAATATGGAATAGAATTGCTACCCCAACCTATTGGAAAAACCGAGTCCACTAGCATATCAATAATGAACAAAATTAAATGCCATCATGAAATACTCGAAACTACAAGAACAAAGAAAGAGTAAGATATCGAAATAAAGCAAACCCATGTAACAAGGTTCTCTTGGCCTGATGGTTGTGACATGTCTACTGGCTTTCTTCCTGTCAACAACTCGAGAAGAACCACTCCGTAACTGTAAACATCACTCTTCACCAACAGGTGCCCAGTCATGGCATACTCAGGGGCAACATATCTGTATAAGGTTCGAATCAATCCAAGTGTTGAAAAGATTAAGAGAAGAAAGTATATGGGCTTCAACATGTAGCAAAGGAAAATTGGAAAACTACAGTTGGAACTAACCCGAAAGTCCCCATAACACGGGTGGAGAGATAATTTGTCCTGCCTTCAGGGGCCTGCTTAGCAAGGCCGAAATCGGAAACTTTAGCATGAAAGTTGTTCTCGAGCAATATATTTGATGCCTTAAAATCCCTATGAATGACACAAGGTTGAGAGTCCTCATGCAAGTATGCGAGCCCACGTGCAGCATCAAGAGCAATTTTCATTCTGGTGTCCCAGTCAAGCGGGCAGTTTAGTCCCAAGGGCCCTGAAGCATAATATAATCATTGCAGAGATGACAATCCTTCATCTTACAAAAAATATTATTTAATTCAGGAATTCGTAAAAATGTAAGAAGAATATTCACCGGCCATTTACCATGGAGCCAGGATTCCAAACTTCCATTTGGAACAAGCTCGTAACAGAGTAGGTTCTGTGAGGAGTCACGATTACTGAAGTATCCAACAAGTTTCACCAGGTTCCGGTGATGCAGCCTACTTAGCATCTCAACCTCAACCAAAAATTCTTTATCCCCTTGTTGTCCTCCACTGCTAAGCCTTTTTATAGCAACAGCAGTTCCATCACTTAGGACACCCTTGAATACTCTCCCAAAGCCACCCTCTCCAAGAACACTAGTCGACTCAAAATTATTTGTAGCCTCTTTTAGTTCGTCATATGTGAGGAATCTTGTACTGGATGGATGGCGAAGCGACCCTACTGCTGGAATTGCCTCCACACTCCTCTGTTTGGCTATTACACAAAAAGAAAATTGAGTGAATATTATAAATGAAAACTCAAGTCAAAATATGGTGAGTGTAATAGAAAATATAGGCTGGGGGATGCAACAATATGAAAATATGAATGAAGCGGAAGAAAAAGATAGAGCGCTCATCCTTACCGATGTCTAGGTATTATCTAAGGATAGTAACAGAATGAGATAGTAAAATATTTGGATAATTCCAGAGACATGTCACCATGCCAAAAGAAGAGACGTTACGTTACTAGTATCTATTACGAGAAGCATTTACTTCAAATAGAAAGTAAAATCCCACCAAAAAATAAAACATTTTTACTATTAGGGGAACTTTTTTCCCGAAAAATTCAAATAGTCCCACCATATGATGTAAGTTTGAAATTCAAATTATGTAAGTGATTAATTCCATTTTTTATCTTGTTAATTGAAAATTAACAGGGTATTGAGGAATATGCATAATACAGTCTCTTGAAACTCTTGAAAATAAAGACCATACCCATTTTCATATGGTATTAGTTGACCTCGCTTTCACACTACATCAGTTCAACTTCACTTGTGCAAGGTGTAACTAAATCTCAAAACCTAATGACTTTGATTAAAGAATTCAATGACATTTTTATTCTGTATTAATAAATATATACACATAAATCATGGACCACTGTCAAACAAAAACCCAGTTTTATCTTGTTTTAAAAGAACATAAAGTTAAATATTCCAAAATCCGTTTTAGTAGACGTAAATAAATAACGTTGAACATGCAAATGAAAGTAAATATGAATCAGTTTAAATTTGCTACTTATTTTTAGATCTATTGAAGATGCTGAAAAAAATTCAAATTGCTTCAAATTGATTTCTTTTTTAGAAATACGATGGATACTTGGTATGTGCAAGGAAGTGTTCAATAATATATGATACTTCATTTTCATAATATTTTTACTGCCACGATGATGATTACTTTATTAGACAAGTTAAATACAAAACTACATTGTAAAAAAAGTAGGTAATAAATCTGCCTGTGGATTGCACAGGTTGCTCACTAGTTAAAGGCATGAAAAAGTAGAAGGGAATAAACAAAGAGACATTGCAAGTCCTTACATACCAGTTTCTTTGAAAGGTTCAGAATGCTTCCCTTGACGACATACACAGAAACAAATTATAACCACAGACATGACAACAACTAGCAGGATCAAGGCTCCAAGTCCAATGACAACAACTATACTTGGCCGCCGGACTTTTTTTGAAGTTACAAATGCTCCAGATGTAGATGGAAAACTTGGCGGTTTTTCTGCTGGAGATTTAGCAGATGATGGAGCTGTATGAAAGAAAAGATTGTTATAGATTAATTCCTTCCAAACATGCTAGTAAAAATATTAAAGTGAAAGGGATGTTAAGAATGTGAAATAGTGTAGCAAAAAAGGTAGCTGTTCATGATTACATGCCCCAAAGAACGGAATAGCACATTAATGTAAAAGAGAACTATGCATAAAATATAGCTGACCAACTTTCAACATTAATGTGAATGGCTTGCCTAAACCGGCAGCCTAGGTATCCACAATTATCAACAGAATGGAGAGGAGAAAAGTAAGGGAAAGCAGTGCAACTCATGACTGCATCATGGTCAGAAACTATCAGAAAGATTTATTCATTCAACATCACGCGTCAGCAAATTTTACATTCAGTTAATATAGTTTGCTTAGAATAATGTTTCCTCAAAAAATATACTAGATAGAGAAGAGGGTAAGAAGAAAAGAAATAACATTTCTCATGAATCTCATCTATGATTCTGAACTGTTATATAACTTTCCTTGTTGCCAAATACAAGGCTCCAACTTCTCACTACAAGAATACCAAACAGCGAATAGACAACAAACTATACGCCATATAACAAGAAACATGAAGATTACCTTGAGGCAGTGCTGGTGGTCTAAACCAGGTTATGTTGAGAAGCTTGTAGTCACCCACTAAAGCAGGATCCAGATAGACCTTGCGCATCGACAGGGAAGAGTTTATCATGGCAACTTCACTGGAGGAAAAACTTATACCCGTATGTGGAGTAATGTCCATTGATATATTAAGTCCAGATATATTGACCATATAAAAGTTAATGAGTTCAATCTGCGACACTTGCAAATGCAACTTGGAAGCAAATTGGTCCAGAAAATGATTCCAGTTCGGATTAGAAGAGACATTCAGAAGCAGAATTTCAAGCCTTATTGGATATGCACAGTGACAGCCATGGCTCCCACGTTTGAGCACCATGTTTGGTGCACAACAATCTGCCAAAACATCAACAATGACCCACATTAAAAAATGGTAATAGATAAACAAAGATAAGGAAAATATTGACTTATCAAAATAGAATTCCAATCTCACTAGAGATGCCCGAGGACAGTGGCGGCTGAGCTAAACCAGCAGGTATAGTATGAGGCTTGGATTGGACTGGTGCAGTCTCTGAAAGATGTGAAGGTGATGGAAGGCTGGCACTAGCTGGAACTAAATCACTCCTTTTCATGAAAGATTTGGAAATACGAGAGCTTGAAGGGGGAGTAGAAATCACAAAGCGACCATAATTATTAGGAGAATGAGCAGGAACACGATCACGAAGTAGGTGACGTTTATGAGCATGTAAATTCACCGTTGAGGGCAGCTCGGGCGTAGAAGCAACGTCCAGAAGAACAGTATATGGAGAAAGAGCTTCTCTTTTCAACATTTTGTCCCGTAAATTAGCATCCGCAAAGGATAGTAAAAAGCATACAAGAAACATATGTTTCAGGACCCCCCAATGGGCCATTCTTAGCAACCCTACAAATCACATTGCAAACGCAGGACATAATCATCATCTTAATTGTACGAAAGACTGTGCAAAAACCAACAAGGTTTCCAAAAACACCATTTCAGTCTTGAATAGTGATCATACAACAAACTCCAAAAAGATCTGGCTAGAAAATAGAGGGAGAATTTCATAATGTTGAAATTATCACCTGTTAGAGTAAGCCACAGCTCACATTAATAAAGGGATCAGGACTGTTCCGACTGTAACCGGTGCCAAGATTTTACGAAAAATATATTCAAATGCCCAATCGAAGGATACGAAGTAGAAAATCAATATAGATAAAGAATTCTGTAATCACATTTTCCTTTTCCACAATTCCACATGTTTAAGACCTCAAGTGTCAATACAAGAGTTAAGGTAAATCTTAATTAAACCTCAAAATGAATCCCCCTTCCCAC
>CACSLK010031655.1:7088192-7099990 GCA_902706635.1 Striga hermonthica | reverse complement strand
AGGCTGAAGGGCATACAAAGAAGCAGTGTGCCAACTACCACGCTTGGCGTGCTAAGAAAGGTATGCTGTTTAATTTGGTTTGTTCTGAGGTTAATTTAACTTCGGTTCCTGAACACACGTGGTGGATATATTCTGGTGCCACGACTCACATCGGTGTGTCCATGCAGGGTTGCCTCCATTGCCGAAAACCAAGTGATGGTGAAAGATACATCTATGTGGGTGACGGCAAGACAGTTGAAGTTGAAGCAATTGGAAAATTTAGATTATTGTTAAAGAATGGATATTATTTGGATCTTGATGAGATATTTGTTGTTCCGTCTTTTAGACAAAATTTGATTTCTATTTCTGTTTTGGACAAATTCGGTTATTCTTGTTCATTTGGAAGTGGAAAATTCAGTTTCTTTCATGATTCAAAATTGGTTGGTTCTGGTTCTTTATCAGGTTATGATAATCTTTATTTACTAGATCTATTGCTTCATTCAATGAATCTCTGCATTTAAATGCACGTGGTGTGAAAAGAAAATTAACCGATGAGAATTCTTCTACGTTGTGGCACAAGAGATTAGGTCATATCTCTAAACGGAGAATAGAGAGACTTGTGTCCGACGATATTCTCAACCCCTTAGACTTTACAAATTTTGACATTTTTGTCAATTGTATTAAGGGAAAACAAACCAATAAAAGGAGATTTGAAACCAATAGGACTTCAGACGTCTTAGAACTTATACATACAGACATTTGTGGGCCATTTCCTACAGTTGCTTGGAATGGTCAACAATATTTTATAACATTCAAAGACGATTATTCAAGATATGGCTTCATATATCTCATTCATGAAAAATCACAGTCATTGAACGTGTTCAAATCCTATAAGGCTGAAGTTGAGAATCAACTCAACAAAAGGATTAAAACTGTTAGATCTGATCGTGGTGGTGAATACTACGGTAGATATGATGGTTCAGGTGAACAACGTCCAGGACCGTTTGCTAAATTCCTAGATGAATGCGGTATTGTCCCACAGTACACTATGTCGGGTTCGCCCACTATGAATGGTGTTGCTGAAAGAAAAACAGAACGCTTAAGGATATGGTAAGGAGTATGATTAGTCACTCTACCTTGCCACAGTCGCTCTGGGGTGAAGCCTAAAGACTGCAGAGTATATCCTTAATAGAGTTCCAACTAAAGCAACTAATAAGACCCCTTATGAACTTTGGACAGGCAAAAAAGCCCAGTCTAAAGCATTTGCACATTTGGGGGTGTCTAGCTGAGGCTAGGCCATATAGGCCTAATGAAAAGAAACTGGATGCAAGAACTATTAGTTGTTATTTTGTTGGATATTCTGAACGATGAAGAGGGTATAAGTTTTATGATCCCACAAATAAGTCTATTTTTGAGTCTAGAAATGCTCGGTTCTTTGAGGATGTTGAGTTTGCGGGGGGAGATGATGTTAGAGACATTGTCTTTGAAGAGGAATATGTTGATATTCCCATATGTGTTGTTAGCATTAATCAGGACTCTGCTCCTATCAATGTTGAGGACACAAATGAGGACAATGTCAGAGAATCTCCTGTTGAACAAATTCTACACCCTCAAGAACCTGTGCCATTAAGAAGATCCACGAGAGAAAGAAGAAATGCAATACTAGATGATTATATTGTGTTTCTCCAAGAAAATGAGGTTGACATTGGAATGATGGAAGATGATCCTATCAACTTTCATCAGCCATGGAAAGTTCAAATTCTCAAAAGTGGATAAATGCCATGAATGAGGAGATAAAGTTTATGAGTGACAATGACGTTTGGGAACTCGTCCCGTTTCCTAGAGCTATGAAACCCATTGGTTGCAAACGGATATTTAAAACCAAGAGGGATTCAAGAGGCAATGTAAAAGGCTTTACACAGAAAGTAGGCATTGACTATAAAAGGACTTTCTCTCCAGTTTCTTCAAATAACTCTTTTAGGATTATAATGGCACTAAGGGCGCATTTTGATCTTGAGTTACATCAGATGGATGTAAAGACAACGTTTTTCAATGGCGACATTGATGAGACTGTTTATATGGTGAATCTAGAAAACTTTGAGTCCAAAGACTCAGAGAATATGGTTTGCAAACTTAAGAAATCCATCTATGGGCTCAAGCAGGCATCTAGACAGTGGTATTTCAAGTTTCATCAAGTGATCATCTCGTTTGGTTTTGAGATGAACTTGGTTGATGATTTTACCATAAGTTCTGTGGGAGTAAGTATATATTTCTGGTTTTGTATGTCGATGACATCTTGCTTGCCAACAACGATATAGGCTTAGTGCACGACACCAAGAAATTTCTAGCTAAGTATTTTGAGATGAAAGATCTTGGTGTCGCCTCTTTTGTGTTAGGGATAGAAATACAACGAGATCGTTCTCGGAGTACTTTGGGCTTATCACAAAAGGGCTATATCGAAAAGGTTATCAAAAGGTATGGCATGCAAGACTGCAAAGCAGGAATACCCCTGTTGCTAAGTGAGACAAGTTTAGTCACAAACAGTGCCCTAAGAATGATTTTGAGGGAATGGAAATACAGTGCCCTAAGAATGAATTAAGGGAATTCTTATACTTCAGCTTCACATTATATATATATATATATGATGTAAGGTGTCGAGTTCTAGAGAGCACAGCAGATAATGATTCGTAGGCGAGTTCGTGAAATGATTAAGCCTCAGAGCATATGTAGTTTGCTTCACTCAGATTATGAGGGAAGGAGTGTAGGGTAAGACGAAGCTCCGCCTTATTATGAATTTTGACTAACGTGCGCCATTGACGGGAAGGTTGTAGTAATTTAACAGTGCACGAGGACGACAGTCACGTCAACATCTGTGTTTTAAGTAAGAGACGGAATTGATTTTGGTTGCTAAATTCCATTACAAACCCAATTTTTTTATGATTGTATGTACTTGAATTTTATTCACTTTGATTTGAATAGAACTCGTGGATCCTAAATATTTAGAAATTTAAATTCTTCTTGATAAGGTTCGACTATTTACAATACTTTTTTACATGAACATAAAATGTATATAAATTTAAAAGATCCTTGACACGAGCATAAAATGCCGACAAAAACAAGAGTCTTTGATACAAGTATAAACTATGTACAAATCAAGCCGAATGAATGACTCATTGATACGAATTAAACTATTTACAAATTCAAGTTGAACACTCTTAGATAACAGTTTAAACTATATGCATGCCTCAACTAAATCCAATATTTTGAGACTCATTTACTACCAAGTTATTTTCTTGTGAACAAGTTTGAATGGAGTATTTGTATAAATCAAAATTTTAATATTTGATTAATCAGTGTCTGTATTGTTTTTGGACACTAATCTAAGATACACAAGATATTTAATTAATAAAATAATTGTTTTTTGTAGAAATTATATTAAATCATGAAGGAACAATCAAATTGAATTAGTGTGTTTTGTAACCAAAAAAAATTGAATTGATGTTTTATTCTCCAAGATTCTCTCCTACACCTACAAGGGGATCTCCCAGAGGCAAAAAAACATACCTCATAAATCACTGTCTCAAGTTCAAGAGTTCTTTCTTGAAGATCCGTGGGCATTCAAGTTGAAGATCGACGTTCAACCTGCAACCAAACATTCAAACCACTGAAGTACGTTTAATGAAGAAGGCCAAAAAGAACAAAAATAGGTGGAAACTCTTCTCCAAAAAGTAAACAGACGATCTACTCGTCTCAAATCAATCCAAGAACATCAACGACATCCAAACAACATTCAAGTCGCATTTGTTGAAAAGTTCAATCAATATAGCGTCTGATCCAGGAAAAAAACTATCAAGTCCTCGACTCAACATTATGAAAGTCCAAATTCATATTCGAAGATCCAAACCGAATTTAATCAACGAAGAATAAGAGGAGATAGAGATTGTCCCACAATATGGTTTGATCGAATAAAATCAAGTTGTACAAATATTTTATATTTTTCCTAAAATTAGTTGTTGCAAATCTAGCACGCCCAGTGAGACATGAAATACCGTAATAAATTTTGTTGTTACATAACGACTTGACAAATTACATTTTATTATCCATTGTACTCGATCCTCGAAATAATAGGCAAAAATATTTTTATGTTTTTTTTTATCATTAGTTTTTAAACATATGAGGGATAATTGCTATTTTATATTATACTAAATAAATTTAACTATATGTACCTTTATATTTTGTTGCATGAATAACATGAGATTAGTCCTTATTTTTAATATTAAAGTTAAGTTCATTTTATATATAAAATTAAATAATAAACTTAATAATACTTAAAAATAAATATTTTTATTTATACATAAAATATGTGTAGTGCTCCTTTCGATTTATGTGATTTCTCGTATTATTATATTTGTTGCTTGCTTGCATTTTTTATCACTCCTTGTATTCCATTATTGCTCACATTTATTTTTATGTACTCATTTTATTTATGTGATTTCCTTCGTCTTATTTGTTGACTCGTCCTTATGTGATTGCTTATTTGTGTTTCATTTTAGTATTGCTTACATTTAATTTTATGGAGTGATCGTTTTTATTTATGTGATTGCCTCGTTAGCTTAATTGCAATATCTTGTGTTATTGTGCCATTGTTTTTATTTTGTACTAGTAGGGTGCCCGTGCGATGCACGGGAACATTTATTACCTACTTACTGTTTAAAAGGTATTATTGTATTTCAATTGTCTCATGGCATTAAAAATATCATGAAAAATAATTTTATATGTTACTAAACACTTCCTTGTATACAAAATTATTGATTTGATTCTTTGGCACGTAAAGTACTACATAGGTGTTTGAATTTTATCTAAAATTACATATTATTAGTTATTAGTTAACAATTTTTTTTTTAAAAAAAAAGTTAAAGGATATTATTTATTAAACAAAATTATAGTAGAAAAAAAGTAAAAAGTTTTAGGAATTTTCACCATTATTTATTTTAAATCTAATTCTAATTTCAATTAAGGAAAATTGAAAGAATCATTAGTTACTCCTGAAAATAAAACTGATTTTTCTACCAATAAAACGATTTATTTATCAAACAAATTGATCCGAATATTTTTTTAAAACCAAAAAATTTATCAATTTTTTCTAAAAATGCAACCGAATATCCTAACATTGCACTGATTTTTTTACCAAACAAATTGAATTGAAAATAATCCTAATATTGAAATAATTTGTTAAATGTTTGTGCAATTGTCTCTTTCCTAAGGAAAATGATACAAACTTAACAAAAAAATGATATGAATTTACCAAAATCTCGGTAAAACATGGTTAAGAAAAAAAATAAGAATCCAAAAAAATCGGTGCATTAAAATTTTGAAAAGTTGCACACAGTTTTTCATAAATAATTGGATAGGATGACTTTAAATATCAAAGATGAACCGCTTTTGTAACAGCCCAGCTCACCCGCTACAGAATATTGCCCGCTTTGGGTATACACCAGATCATTCCCTCACGGTTTTGCTTTTGGGAGCTAGCTCACCAAAACGCGTCCTGTAGGTTGAGGTGTCCACATCCACTTATATGGCATGCTTCGTTCTCCTCAACAACCGATGTGGGATATCTTTTACTAGATTCCACCCCCCTTGGAGGGCCCAGCGTCCCCGCTGGCACATCGATCCGGGTACTGGCTCTGATACCATATGTAACAGCCCAGCTCACCCGTTACAGAATATTGTCCGCTTTGGGTATACACCAGATCATTCCCTCACGGTTTTGCTTTTGGGAGCTAGCTCACCAAAACGCGTCCTGTAGGTTGAGGTGTCCACATCCACTTATATGGCATGCTTCGTTCTCCTCAACAACGGATGTGGGATATCTTTTACTAGATTATTGTAACACCCAATATATAATTTTCTATTTATGGAGCTCGACTTTATTTCCATAAATATTAAGTTTCTAAATTTGATGCATGTATTATATTTATTTTCATTAGATTAAATAATTAGTATTAAAGTCTAAGACATGGAGAAGTTATTCGATTTTATTTATTAAAGTCGGAGTTATCTAGCCCAAGTATCGGTTGTATTTTGAAATCGAGCCTTGAATTAATCGAGATTCTATTAAAGCTTATCGAAGCCAAATAATTTAATTATTCGAGCCTAATCGAGTTCGAGTGAGTTCAATTATTTTAGCCGACCAATTTGAGATAAATCAAGCCCAAGTCCAATTTTATTTTAGTCTATTTTAAAATTGAGCATATAGTTGATTTCAAATATAGAACCATTATTAGTGTTTACTTTGACCGACTAATTTAATTAGTCAAAGTTCGATAAATTTAATTAAACCAAGGATTTAATTTCTAGTCCATATCTGATTTAATTTCGAGCCAAAGTGTTAGGATTTCTCTAGCCCGGTTTTAAGATTTTATTAAGCCCGAGCGTTAGTAATTTTAGAAGCCCAATGTTGGGCCCAAAATGCCACCCAAACCCTAATTTTCCCAACACTATAAATATACCTTACCTTCATCCTCATCCTCTTCTTCCCATCAAACACCATCTTCTCCACCTTCAACTCCGGCGACCACCAGCAGTTCCGGCGAGCCGCCGCCCGGCGATCTTCACGCCGGCGAGAAGAACTCGCAGTTGCCACCACGAGTCCCAAAAACCGGCGACCAAGCTCAGTCCACGAGCCCGCAGCCGACACCCTGACGCAGCACCCATCGCGCCGACGACCTTCAGCTCCGGCGACCACCAGCAGCAAGCTTCGCGACCACCCAACACCGGCAGCTGCAGAAAACCGTCGCGTCCCTACAGCTCCATTTCCAGCGACCCAACAACAGCTAAGCCCGACCATCCCGCAAGTCCAGTCGCGCGTCGTCGTCCCCGTCAGCTCGCAGCTCCTCCACGGTGGACGGCCACGGCGAACCAACCTCTAAGCTTCAGTCCCGCCGAGCTCGCGAGCCTTCCGCACCAGCGCGTCCCAGGCCTGATTCCGGTGAGCTCACGCCTAAAAAATAGCACCTCTCCGCGACTGGGACCTTCCCTTGACCAAACCCGCGCCCCTTGCTCCAAACCCGACCAGCTGCAGACCACGCGCGCGACCAGCGGCACTCTTAGTCCGATTTCAGCACCCTCAGCCCGAGTCCAAGGCCCACTGCCCCTAATTTGGCCCGATTTGTTTTATTGGACCCATTTTCTAGCTCGATCTACTTTCGATTTCTCCGATTCGAGCCGATTGGAGGTAAAATGGCTTGAACATGACTCCAATGACTTAGTTAAGATTGTTGAGTAAATATAAAATATATGAATTAGGTGATTTGAGCGATCTTGAATTTATCGGGATTTATCGAGCTTGAAGTTGATTTTTTTTTTACTTGTTAAATATATGCGATAAAATGACGAAATAAATTTTATAAAATTTTTAGTGTTGTCTTGAGGCTTAAGATGCGAACGAGAAAGATTCTAGAGTTCGTTTGTAGGCGATCGAGATTTTTTGAATGATTTGAGCGATTGAAGCGTTTACTAGTTAAATGTGTTAGGAGTTGAATTGAGTTGCGATATTTTGACCATATATCATGTATATGTTGAGGATGGTGTGTTTCGAATTTCGTAATTTTCGGACATCGTTTGATATAGATTAAGAATCGAGACGTTAGCCTCATTTCGTGATATTTTAGAATATTAGTCCGGTTGAAATCTTAGCTGCAGTTGTTGATTGTAAATTGGATATAAATCACATAGAATATATATTATAATTATCGGCCTTAAGCGAGTTAGGATTTTTGAGAATCAGAAACCCTAGTTATTCGGTTCGGATAATCGAGTATTTTTCTAGATCCGGATATAAGTGATCGAACCCTAGTACCGTCATAATAATTTCTAGTTGTCGTATCGTAATTCGCAATGTGTATCATCGTCTCGTGCCCGTGATCGCCTCTCGTCCGACCGTTGGAGCCGAATCGTCGAGTGCGTGCCCGTGCACCGAGTCCGAGTCAAACCCCCGAGTGCGTGCCCGTGCACCGAGTCCATCCGATCAACCGTTTACGCATTGTTTCCGTTAGTCGTGGTCCAAGCACGCCCCTGCGTCAGTGACCGTGGCACCACTCTAAACTGTGCATCGGTTAAGTCGTGTTAGTCGAGTTTGTGCCGGCCTCGAGTTGCCACGCCGAACCCAGACCACGGTCAAACCGAGTTGCACATGGTCAAGCTAATGATCGACCGACTCCGAGTGAGTCATCGGTCCAATTCAGTCAAACCAGTCGGATCAGTCCGAGTAGCCGGACGATTCGAGAAATTTCAGATAGATATATTTCAGACAAATTTAAGATTTCAGATATAAAGTTAAGATTCAAGATATATTTAAGATCCAGACATATTTCAGATTTAATCGGATTTAAGATTTTAGTCATGTTATGTTAAGTCAGATTATAGTCTCAGACTTAGAAATATTTCAGAAAACTCTAGAATGCCTCAAAGACAATAAATTTTCAAAACCAGCTCGTAAATCCCTAAAATGATTTTAAAGCCAAGTGAGCGAACCTAGACAGATCATATAATATAATTCGAGTTTTCAGTTTAAGTTAAGTACTTAGAATATATTTTGTGCTTATATATTTTGTAGCTTGTGGAGAGTCGAGCCTCCGACTGCTGCAAACAATTCAGATCTTGCATTTCAGCATATCAGGTGGGGACCCTGTACTGGGTATTACATCTTCTACAATCGCAATACCATGGTTGAGGTATGTATGTAAGATTCCGCCCAAATAGGGGCAATTACCTAGCGAGTAGATCCTTCCTAGCTAGGAGAATCGAACGTTAGTTAAGATGAGATAAGAATTCTAGTGCAGCTTTGAGTTAAGTGGATTCAGAACTCTAGAGCAGCCTTGAGTTAAGTTTAATTTCAGATGATCTTAGAATAATTCTTCCCGAGGATCATTGATCTAGAGATAGGTTTCATCATAACCAAGTGTTTCGAATTTTCAGTTAGTATCAAGGACTCTAGTGCAGTTGTGAGTTAAGCTCCAACCTTAGAAGTGCATAAGAGTTAGTTTTACCCTAGTATGGGCAGCGACCTTCAGATTACGTCCTATAGTTGCTTCGTGAGCGTAAAGACCTAGTGTCCTTCTCACCTATTAAGCAGTCAGTTGAGCAGAAATTATATATAGTAAGTTGAGCAGCTATTAGAGATGGTCAGTTGAGCAGCAGTTATAGACAATGTACTTATTTATACGCATTTGTGATGTGTTCTACCATATTAGATGTATGCTTAGGTTGCGATGTGATTTATCATATTAGATGTATACTGAGGTTGGGATGTGCTTATCATATCATATGTATGTTTAGTTCGTGATGTTGCAGTTATAGTAGGCAGTTGAGCACCAGTTATAGTTATCTAGTCAAGCAGAAATTATAGACAGTCAGCTGAGCATCGGTAATAGGCAGTCAATTAAGTAGCAGCTATAAGTAGTGTGCTGATTTAGGCATTTATTGGATGAATGTTTAATCAGTTAGTAAAATATTCATCATCATATCGTTTCTGCCGATTCAGTAAGTACTTGCTTATATGCCGATGTCATGATATGTTATTATGTTAGCTGTATATTTCAGTGCTGGTTTCGGCAGAGCACGTAGATTATTTATGCTCACGCCCCCCACTAACCATTTTTCAGGTGACGGTGTCGAGCGTGGAGTGTGAGCGATGATGTGGTGGCGGTCATAGCAAGGATATTTTTAGTAGACATGTCATGTATATTTCTAGCGTGTTTTAGTTATTATGCCTTGTTGATGCATGCTTACATTTGCTTCCGCACTCAGTATTTCAGTACTTAGAATTTCAGTCTATGCATGCTTAAATCTTGAAATGTTTAGAGTAATGAATTATTCTCGGTTGCATGCCTAGTTGTTTAAAGATATTAAATATTAAAGATTTAAGATTAAAGTTGAGTAGCATCCCGCATATAAAAGTTAAAGTTGTTGTTATGTGATTTGTAACAACGATATAACTTGTGATTAAGTGGATAATTTTGAATGATTTGGACGTAAAGCATGTAAGCTTAAATCAACAATGGCCTCGGTCCGAGGTGAACTGAGGTGAAGAGCCGTGATGGGCTTTTACGTGTTGCTTAGTGAAGTTTTTTCAGTTCGGAGATAGATCCCCGTACAAATGTCATGGGCCCGCTATTTATAGTAATTTCGGGTTGATACATTGGGATCTGTGCATTACTTTTTCGAATAAAGTTACTTTTTGTGGGCGGTTTGAGGCAGGGGGTCCCACATAAATGATGACGGATCTTGTGGAGCAGGAGGGTTGTTCGTAGGCACCTTGTCACCTGCTTAAGGAGGTGACAATCTCGGTTCATGTTGACCTCGGCAGAGGTTGACTTCGGTAGACGCTGACCACTTCGGTCTTCGGTAGTTCGGTCCGGTTCGTCGCCTGAACCGGGGTGGTGTTTAAAATCACGTCGGTTCAATGATTATCTTCCTCTTAATGTGACGTTTGGAATCTCTTGATGTAGGTTTACCGATCCGGATGATAACAGAGAGGCCCCCAACATCGGCGGGCATACGGAGTGATGGTTATTGATGTTGTTATGTTAGACATTCAAAGACCCTGGATCGGTATGAAGTTGGCGGCGGAAAGCGGTCTATTGTTTTCGGAGGATCATATTCGGTCTTTCGACCGATGTAACCGAAGTGAATCATCCGTCCGAAGTGTAGACTGTATGCCGGGGTGAAGACACTTGGTGAATTTTGAAAAATCTTCTGGCAGTTGTGACAAAAAAGGTGAACAGTCGTAACGGTCAGCGATTAAATGTTTAGACCGAACGGTCGCGCCGTAATGGTCTTAAATGAGGTAACGGTCGACTTTAATAGGTAGCCACGTGTAACAGTAGGTGTCTCATCAGGTGAAGAGGTGGCGTCGGTTAGAATTAGGGGTCGCGTCGGTTCGACGCGCCCCCAATGAAGATACTCAACGGTCACAAATCGACGATTATAAATAGGGTTTAGCAATATCTGATCGGGTTTCCTTCACCTTTGCTTTTATTTTCGATCTTTCATATTATAATTGTTGTTTGAATTCATCTGAAATTCTGAGGAATCTTTCCTGCTTGCTGTGTACGTGCGACGTTTTCGGTAAGCTTTTTCTTCAATTTCTTTTGTCATTTCTTTTGTATTCTGTTCAATCGTGCGATGGCGCCGAAAGGGAAGGAAAAGGCGGTGGCAAGTTCATCGAGTACTGAGTCGGTTCCGTTGGATGTTTACCATGATTCGGAATTGGTCGAGTTGGCCTTTGAATACCACTGGTGGGACCCGTCGTTGGTAAGGCATTTGAATATCCAGTTAAACGATGAGGACGGTGACTTGGTAGTGGAACACAATGCAACCGACCTCGCGGTGCCTCATTGGAGAAGACCGGTGAGGAAGTGGCCCGATCCGGCGATTGATTTTATTGGCGAGCCAAGTATTCTTACCGACGCTGATGTCGTAATGTTGAGAGAACAGGTTCGGATTCCCCCCTCGGTGAAAATCTTTGCTCCTTATCCCGGGCAGAGAATAACAAGTCCCCCTCCGGGTTGTGTGGGCATTTTTGCGGAGAGTTTGAGGTCGGGATTAAGGTTCCCGTTGCCAAACTTAATCACGGAGTACCTCCGAAGTTGGGGGTTACCATTGTGCCAGATTACGCCGAATAGCTGGAAAAAGATAATCGGGTTGATGGTTTTGCTGCACGAGAGGGGTGAGGGACTTCCTTCTTGCGATGAGATGAGGAGCATTTTCGCGTTTAAACAAAGTCCGAAGAGGAGGGTGGCCGAGTCTTCTTGTTG
>CACSLK010031655.1:7051117-7064410 GCA_902706635.1 Striga hermonthica | reverse complement strand
CGGTTCCATCACTTAAGCAGACCCAAGAATGGCAGGCCAACAATAGTTATAGTCAATGTCGAGCAATAGTTATAATCAGTCAGTCGAGCAACAGTTTTAGTCAGTCAGTCGAGCGTAGTTACAATCAGTTAGTCGAGCTGCGAGCAGCAGTTATAGTCAGTCAGTCGAGCAACAGCTATAGTCAGCCAATCGAGCAACAATTTTAGTCAATCTGTCGAGCAACAATTACAGTCAGTTAGTCGAGCAACAGTTACAACCAGTCTGTTAAGCAGCAGTTATAGACAGTCAGTTAAGTAGCAACTACATATAGCTTACTCATTTATGGATTTGCTGGAGGTATGTTTAATTCACGATCCGTTAGTAAAATTCTTATCATCATATCGTTTCTGCCAATCCAGTACTTGCATATATGCCGATGTCATGATATGTTATTATATTAGTTATATATTCAGTGTCGGTTCCGGCAGAGCATCTTTGATTCATTTATGCTCACGCCCCCACTAACCATTTTTCAGGTGACAGTATCAAGCGTGGTGGTGGTCATAGCGACGATATTTTGTAGTAAACATGTCATATATATTTGAACATATTTGAGTTATTATGTCTTGTTGATGCATGCTTGCATTTGCTTCTGCACTCAGTATCTCAGTATTTCAGCATTCAGAATTTAAGGTCATGCATGCCTAATTGCAGTATATTTCATGGCGCCTATTAGAGCAATGAAATTTTACTTGGCCGCATGCATAGTAGTAAAAGAGCTTAGTTATAAGATTAAAGTTGAATAGCATCCCGCATATTAAAGTTGAAGTATTTTCCAAAAATTAATATGAGCTTTCATAGATTAAATCAGTGTCTTTCCAAATATAGCGCGAAAAACTTACTCTGATTTTAGTAAGCTTAGGCGGGGTGTTACATCATGAGTCTAGTCGATCTGGTATATTATCTCATATTAAAGTACACCATGAATTTTTTGGGAAAGAATAATACTATTCGAGTAAATACAAATCGTTATATATTAATATGTATATAATGGACCATTTATATTACCATAATTGAGATAGTTTTGGGCGGAGAAAAACAAATATTTCGTCTATATTGAGCATATAATTATCTTTTATTTTTTTAACAGAATTTATAAATAAAACGTTAATTAATTTTTATTTAATCAATGATTAATATTCCTTAGTTAAAATTTAACTTAAACATAGTTATTGATTGATAAAATATATATTTCATATAATCCTACTATTAATTCCGTAGCAATTTATTGAACCAATCAAATGAATTTATTCATTATAATTAGGATAGATTTATTACTTAACCCTATTATTATCTATGTTGTCGTTATTAATTTGACAAATTATGCTCACCATAAAAAGTACTTAAAATATAAAAATAATAAACAAAATAATTATACTGTAATTATTTTAGTTGTATGAATGCTTTTATAGAATAATATAATATTTGTCAACTCTATAATATATTATTTAACATAAACAATGTATTGTAGATTATTTCTTTGGTATTGTTAATGATATTGATAAATTAAAATAATATATTACTATAATTAGTATTTTTATAATTGGTGAAATTAAGATTACAAATTCCACACACACACACATGTATATATATGGTTGAGTTCATATGAGAATGATTTTCAATGAAAGAAATGAGAATAAATCGTTGTCATTAGATCGGATGATCTAATGGCTAAAATGAATGCCAAAATTGTATCTTCATTAAGGGTAATGTGGTAATTGTGCACACACCAACTACGCACCACATAAATGAGCCCCACAAATTAATACGTTACCACTTCTCAGACCCCATCCATATGTCGCCAACCTCATCACTTCTCTCTCTCACACACACTCTCACTCTTTCACACACACAACGCACGCGACACATACACACAACACACACTCGCCGGCGGAGCACATACACTTGTCGGCGGAAACCTTCGGCCATGTCGGCTCCGCCGATGTCATGTTGCCGCCACCGTCACGACTTTGCTTCTGTCACACCTCTGCCGCCACCGAACATCATCTGTAAATTCTCGTCGGCTCCTCCGTCGCTGCAACAGTTTCATCATCCATTTCGACTCATCTCCAGCAACCTCTCATTCGCGGCCAACCTGGACTCAACGGACAACCCTCCACCGCCGGCGTCTAACTCCGGCGACCTTCATTAGCCACCAACTCAACCTTCCACCGTATAACCACCACCGCCTCATAAACTCTGCCCGACTCTCCATTCAACGCCGCACTCAGCCCATTACCTCCAGTCGATGGCGACATGCAGCCCGCCGCTTGCAGCGCATACGCATACGTAACACGGTGTCATCCGCGCCATCAACACACACACACACACAGACCAAAAGCCGACTATCGTCCGAATGGAGCTCTATGATTTTTCGACCGTCGGGAGTAATGTGTGCACTGAAAAATCTGCAAAATTCAATTTTTGGGTGTGTGTGTGGGATTTTTATTGAAAATTTGATGATTTAGAGGGGCATAGTTGCAATATTAAGAATTTTGTTTTAATGACTTAAAAAAAAAAACATATATTTTTTAGGTACAATTTTTTGCCATTTTATCATTTTTGTGTATTTTTAATTTAGTTCATGACCAAAATATTTAATTTATATAAATATTCTCATAAATGCATATTAATAATAAGTAAAATATACAGTGGTTAATAATTTTAATATGGACAATGGTAATATATAAATAATATTAAAATAATAAATATACTTATATAATAATAAATAATAAATAATTTCAGTTGTTTAGGTTAATTCGATGCACAATTATATCTACTAAATCTAGTTGTCAAAAACACATAATTTATATGTAATGATATAAAGTAGTGCACTTTATAAAACATCAAGCTGTACCAAATACCACGTTGCACTTTATCACCACAGTCCACAATTAACGTCAAAGAACAAATAAATTATACAATAAAAACTATAAATAAAAGTATATTTTAATTATTTAGGTTAATTTGATGTACATTTATATCTATTAAAACTTATTTTTGAATACACATACTTTATATGGAAAAGTATAAATTAGTGCACTTTATATAGTAGAATGTTTCACTTTATAAAACGATACGCTGCACTTTGTTAACCTCACTCCACAGTTAATGTAAAATACTCCCTCCAAAATATTACGCGATATAAATATAAAAAACAGAACCACATATTACTTTACTATTCGTAACATCATCTATCGACAAAAAAACACAAGCATGCTAACGTACCTGAATTTCAATATTGCACTCTATATACCACTAGTTGCAATTTATACAGCAGTACATTGCACGTTAAAAAACAATATGCTGCACGTACAAAAAATACAGTAAGAATTGCTAATAGGTCAAGTAAAGTGTTTTTAAATAAACAAAATAACCTAACATGCCGAACTATATAAAAATATCACCATTTTTTTATTTATATTTTTTAATGTAAAAATAATACTATTTTTTATGTATGTTTTTATGTAGTACGAGTGACCAAATTGACCGCGACAATATTATACATTTTTATATCTTTTTTTTTTAAAAAATTTAATATGTATGTCCACACAATATATTGTACATTTTATTGATCATTCTCGTGCAATTATTAAAATTTTGCTAAATTATAAATTTTTACTCATTAATTAATTTGTAATATACATAATTTTGTCAATATTACAACTAAGTCATTAAAGATTTTATTAAAACAATATTTTGTATCATCTACTAAATGAAATATATTGCAAGCTAAAAAATTGCAATTAACCCCTCAAAATATGTCAAATTTTCTAATCAAAACCCCACAAATAAAAAACAAGTACACAACAATACATACAAAGACCAATTTCAAACCACCCTCACAGAGCACCCCCGCCAATTTTTGTACGACGACGTTCTCCTCGACATGGCAGTCGACGCCACTCTAGAGAAGACGACGATGGTATGCCAACAGCGGTGTCGGCTCTCCAAGATCTCGACCATCATGTTGTCTGCAATGTTGTCACGGTACATAGGACGACCTCATGTGTGGTGCCCTGGAAGACGTCGCCGCTGCTAGAGAAGATGAAGTCTGACGAGATATGAAGCATTCTTTCGAACCAGGCCGTCACTTTTTTCATCTTCACCGGATTGGTGTCGCCGTGGAGGATGTGTCGGCGGTGGTGGATTTAATTGTTGGGGACACGAGCGGATTCTTGCGTCAGTGAAGGGTATAGATGCATCTGCGACGGGTGGCCGACCTACACAGATGATGGTTGGTTTCTGCCAGAGCATCCTTGGTCGCGTCCGTCTCCGGCGATGGGTTGTGGAGGCGCTGCGGCGGAGCTCTGTTGCTGAGGAGACAACGACCGACTTTCGTGTGTGCGTGGAGAATTTTGTGTGTGTGTGTGTGTGTGAAGAAGGTGAATGATGGGGTAGGTGAAGGGGTATAGGGTTAATGTGTGAGGTGGTGGGTCCCATGGTGTGTTTGATTCAATTGTCTAAATTACCCTTACTTAGTGGGGCCAACATCGGTCCGCTGCAGCCGAAATGGGAAGGACCCTTCAAAATAAATCGTCTAGTCTCTAATGGCACTTACCAACTCGAAACTTTGGATGGAGTTCATCTTCAATACCCTTGGCATGCCACGTTCCTGAAGAAATATTTCCAATAAACCAAGGATTGATTCTTTACATCCGATGTATAAAGACTTTTGCTGTCTCATGTACAAAATCATCTTTTGCTGTCAATAATGATTGTGTGACGAACCTCTATAATTTGTTCGATCACTAGGACCCCAATAAATTGGTCCCTGTTGCTAAGGCTAAACGTGTCCATACCCTGAAGTTGGTATGACCTGGCCAAACGCGACAAAGCCGGATACTTCCAAGCCCTGAAGATGGTTTGGGGAGGCTTATGCTCTGCAATTTCAAATCCCAACGTTGATTTGATGAGCTGACGATAAATGTTTCTGAGTCCCCTAAATGATTCAGGAAATTCTTACGATAAAATCGAGTCTATGATGGCATGTTCCAATTAAACATACATAGATATCGGAAACGTCGTTAATTATACCGATATAAAAAATTTAAACAGATTCACGAGAAAGTAGAACACGAATGTCAAGTATCATGTCGGTATAATCAAACAAATAATTTGCTGAACACTTATTTATAATTATTCCGACATATCTTGACTTCAAAAAATCTCTTTATCTTATTATGACAATACACTCACAGAAATGATAAGATGCTTCAAAATAATCGAAATAAAATTAAACATTGAAATTTCATTCATAACTGCATAACGTCGTTACATTCGAAATTCATTTATCAAGAAATCAAAAAAAAAACAACAACAGTAATAATGATATCTAGAAAGTTTGATCTTGATTCTCTTTATTTGTCCCCAACGTCGACGCCCCCTCGGCCATTGAAGATGGAAGTTTTCCAGTATCGGCCTTGTTTTTGTCGACCTCGTCCAGATGGTCTATCAACCTTTGCCCCAAGCGCTGAAACGCTTTCTCTTCTTTTCTTTCCATAGCCTGGAGGACATCGCTCTCTTTTATGATGACCACATCATCGTCCTCATGAACAACTCTATCTTCGTCAGGAGGAACCATCTCTGTCAACCAACCTTTGGCTTGGGCATCATCCTCCGCAACCTTTCTCAAGGCAAAATCGGTAATAGCATCCAATAAATCTTCATCAGAGAGGCCTTCAAGTGTTTCCACGACGAAAGCTTCCGCAATCGTCTCAACACATATGTTCGCCATCTCGGGTTTTTTGGCCTTCTCAACTTCAAGGACCATGTCAGCAAAGGCCCGACGAATTTTATCCTTGCGCTCTTCCGACAAAGGAGCCATATCCAATTCAAGCATCCAGCTTTCTTTTCGCTTCAGAAGTTTGTCAGCAAAATCGCGTTCATCTTGATCAGCCGAAATGTGAGAATTTTTTATCTCGGATTAAGACGATGTTTCTCCAGTTTTTCCAAAAGGAAAATTCGCAGCTCATCGACACTGTAAATACCGTTTTCGATGCGATCGATGACCCAGCGCAACGTTAAAGTGGCATTTAACTCTAAATACCACTCGGTCACGGTATCGTCGCTTAACACCTTGCCAGATTCCATCTTAGCTTTCTTCCCGACTTCTATACCTTCTTGAAATTTATTTTTGGCTACGACCGTCAACTCCGCACGAAGTTTAGTCAATTCATTCAAGTGAGCCTCTCGGCTCCGGATCAACTCGGCATCCTTCTCGGAGCAATCTCTCCGAACTGCCTGTAGCTCAACTCTCAGCTTCGTGAGTTGCTCCTCTTGTTCCTTCACTTTATCCTCAACCTTAGACAGTTGAACCGACATAAGATCGTGGACCAACAACAAATTTTCCTTTTCGGTTTTGAGTGCCCCCACTTCAGTTTGCGCCGCCTTCAATTGTGCGTCCTTCTCTGACATTGACGCCGCGAATTGAGACTTTTCTTCCTCCAAGGAAGCCATTGCTCCCTCCTTCAATCTTAGCTCGTGCTGCTTCTCATCGAGCTCAGAGACCTTACCCCGATAACTCTCCTGGGCCGCAATAAAACTGACAAGTGCTCGTCCCAAACAACCTTTGGCATAACTAAATTTTTGATCATCGGGTAAAGACGCGATCCCGGCGTGAGTCTTCTGATCTCACGACATCAAGGGGACCTTCGCCGTCTTCACTGTCTCATCGGGGAATCGATGATTGTTCGGAACTTTCGGCTCGACAACAGTCTGATACATCGTGAACCAAGGATCAAACACATCTTCTGGCAACTTCAAGTCGGCAGCCTTTTTCTCGTTCACTCTAAGGAACAACTCTCTCAGGATGATCTCAGGCTCTTCCTCCTCCTTGTCTTTGCCCACGCCGGTGTCTTGTCTTTTCTTCATTCTCTCGACCACATGAGACACACTTGATCTCTTACGGCGGTGAACCAGGCCCAAACAGGACTCCTCGGGCACCTCTTGTGAGACTTCGGTTTCAGTAATGAGCTCATTTACCGGCATTATCACTTGTTGTATCGACTCGACAGTGAGTGGTGGCTGATTATCCACGAAGACTGGTTCACTCACAATAGCCGGGCTCGGCTCCACTCTTGTCGACGATGGTTCGCCGATAACGCTTTGAGATCGGTTGGGATTCTTCTTCCAAGCCTTGAGAAGGTTCATGCGTCCTGCCATCTCGGTTGATCGAAGGCTTTTACTTTTTCCAACTTTATTCTTCAAATCCAAGTTCGGATTGCGTCTCCGATGTTCTTCTGCTTCTGTGGGATCTCCAAAACCGAAGTATCCCAACAATGGATAATATACTGCCAGATAAATGATGTCAGGTCAACATTGAAGTTACCGATATGAAACGTAAAAAAAAAAGAGAGAGAAGAGCAGATAAGGTACTCACCCGGTTGAAAAGAATAATCTAGGATTCCAGGCGATAAACCGACAAGCTCTAACCGAGAATCTTTCACCAACCGTTGATATCTTCGCTTGTTTGGAGAATGTTCAAATAATCTGTCAACCCGATCGTACAACAATCCTTCAAATCGGGGCTCTTTCTTTCCTTGTGGTTTGGCTACAATGTCACAAAAGTCCACCTGTTAGCGAAGACAAAAAACAAGAAATTAATACTCGAAATGAAACAAAAAGGGAAATTAACTTACAATAACCAGATTTAACAGCCATTGGGATACTTGTCCCATTGGTAAGAAGGTCGTTAGCAAAGTCGGCACACTGCCAGCCTCCACCAACCCACAACCACTCTTCTTGAAACCCATGGAGTGTGTCGGGAACTTCCGTTATCAGTTCACCAACCTTGACCCTTGACTGAGGTTTACCGACAATTGAAAAGGTAAGAAGTGGGTCTGTTACTTGTCTATCTGGACTTTTCCGGAAAGTAAACATACTCCTCATGTCGCTCGTTGACGACAAATCTTATTTCTTCTCCGCGAAGAGTACGAGGAAACCAATAATCCGCTTCCATGAATTCAGAGCAATTTGACATAAAGTCAATTCCCAATTCCTCAAATATTCAGTGATTATTCGTGGTAGAGGAAATCGTAACCCTGATCTTAAACTCTCATCAAATACGCCGACACACCCCGCCGGTGGACATGTAATCCTTTCCCCAGGATACGGCACAAACAAATGAACCGACGTGGGTACTCGAATTTCACCTCGCAACATGATGACATCAACATCTGTCAGTATGCTCGGCTCACCCTGAAAACTTACTTTTGGATCCGGCCACCTTCTAATAGGTCGTCTCCAATACCTCGGGTCGTCAAGAGCATTTTCTTCTACCTTTTTATCTCCTTCGGTGTCGTTTAGTCGAATACTCAGACACTCAATAAAAACTAGATCCCATCGATTATACTCGGAAAGCAATTCCATCTCCCCAGAATGAACCATATTGATCATCATGACGTCCAGTTCGTCGTCGCCAGAAGATGCCCATGACACACTCATGATTCGAGGAAGAAATATACCGAAACAAATAAACGAAATAAAGAAATAACTCTTACCGCATGAAGAAATTCACAGATCTGAAGAAAGTGCTCTGAGGGGTGCAGTTATGAATCAATAAGTTCGAAGGAAGCAACAAAATTACAAGTAAACAGAAAATTCGATTGTAGAAGGAAATTGAAGACAGAGTAAATCTCAAGGAACGATTTGCTATTTATACTTAACCCTAAAATTCAATAGTGACCGTTGGGAAGAAAAGAAATAGGGACGCGTGAATTGTACTTTCTGATTTCATGAGTGAACACGACCCTTGAGGATTGCGCCTATTAACGGCAGTTACGTGGCCTATAAAAAGTAACCGTTGCCCCGTCAGCGAATGTTGCAATTAGTTCTAGTAAATTGTGCCATTTCAGCTTCCTGTTCCATCTCCGCACCAAGTATTAAGATGTCGGGGAACAACACCAAAAACCGACATGTCTGCTCAAATCAGGGATCTTATGGTATTTTTCAGCATCAATGCCTGATTTTTTTCAAGACACCCATTAATGCTGGGGGCCACCTTGTTGATATGGTTTTCGGTAAACCAAATTACTAATAATCATTAGCACTCAGAGCTCGACAATTAGAAGATTATGTTATCTCAGAGGTTGACATACTCGCGAATTTCAAGTAATCACACATCGGATAAGGATGGGCCAAGAACCGACATCCTCATCAGGTAATCGACATCTCATATCGGTTAAAGCCTAATGAACCGATATCTATGACACGACGAACCGACATCATAAGGCGGTTCCAACTCAGCAAACTCATCATTGTGCTTTGCCAAGTGGCGTATTACAAGAATGAATGGCGATCAGCCGCCATTGACTTTTCCTTGTGAATCATTGTAGTCTCGATAATTTTGTACTATACTATAAAAATAGCAGGAAGAAGCTTCCAAAGAACAAGAACATTATATGAACTATTACATTCAATAGACTGTTGCTTTTCATAACTTTTGCCTTAATAATCGACACAATTCTCTTTGTTCATTCACATATAACAACAAACCTCACTTGGGCTTCATTTGGCTAACCCTCTTATGGTGCTTCACTTGTGTGGGACCGCACTCGTTTTTGCCCCCGGTTTGACAGTCGCCAGCCATAGGCTGGAAAGTGGCAGCAGAAATGAGATCGAACAAGGGTCCCTTACCAGCTAATATGTTCGGATTTTCTGGACAGCGGCTGAGACAGCAAGGAGGATTTCGGCGGCGAACTCTGGTTGCGGCGGGGCTGGTAGACAACGTCTATACCGGCGGCGGGACGGCTGGCGGTCGACGACGAGATGGTGACCGTGAGTGTACTATGTGAAACGGGAACAAAAGTGCATGCTGTGTGTATTCTTGTTTGGGAGAGATGAGGTATGGTAGGTGGGTTGGGTGGGTGGCACCCACTAAAGTAGGTAGGGTTGTGGGACTTGTATGAATTGATTGAATTACCCTTAATAAGTGGTCAAATGTACATATTTGACCACAATATGTTCATATAATTACTATATTGCCATTACATATTTGATTATTATCAATAAAGTTTGACTTCATTTTAACCATTGATATGGTGTATCCAATGGACCAGATTTATTCTTATTTCATTTCTAGAGCATCATTCTCATATGATCCTAACTCTCTCTCTCTCTCTCTCTCTCTCTCTATATATATATATATATATATATATATATATATATATATTATCATACAACCTATATAAATCACACATTAAAAATATATATTTTTGAAAAAAAAATATCTATTTTTTTAAAAAAAAAATGTGCTAAATATGTGAATAAATTTATAAAAGCTAAAATTTATTTATCAAATGGATAACATTTCAAGCATTTACAATTATAATAAAAGAAAATAAATTTGATGGGTTAAACTCTACCAATTATCGAACAATATGCAAATTATGGATTGTTAAAAGAATATAAGATATATAATTTTAAGCATTGATAGTATTTATAAACTAATATGACATTCATATATTAAAAGTATAGACAACCAACAATTAAATAAAAAGTAAATATAAAATGATAAAAATATTTTATCAAAGTTTATATTATTATCGATTTGATGTATTCGATAGAATAGACCCGACATTTTATGTAAATAACTTAACAATATTAGATACTTTATGGTTAAATATCGGTAAATTAGTTATGAATATCAAATATCATATATAGATAGATTATGCAACATTGATTTTGTATTGTTGTATGAGACCAAAATCGCAGCATTAGGATTATTTTTTGAAAAAAATGCAAATCTTATGAAGCAATATGCAATTTTCTCTCTTTATTAGAGCTTAAAGTTTTATTTTTTGAAAAAAATGAAAATCTTATGGAGCAATATGCAATTTTCTCTAGAGCATATGCAATCTTTTAGGTCTAATTTTAATTGTGGCAAGTAAATAGACTTAAGTCTTGGTGACATGGACAAAAATATATAAAAGTAACAAAATTGACTCCAATGCAAAGAGACTAAGGCTATGTTTGGTAAAATTAGCTGATAAGCTAGCTGATAGCTGATAAGCTAGCTTATAGCTTATATGTAATTTTTGAGCTTATAGCTTATAGTTTATGACTTATAGCTGAAAAGCTAGCTTATATGATAAAAGGTGTTTGGTAAATTAGCTGATAAGCTAGCTGAAATAAAAAAATTCAACTAGCTTATTTGAAAAGCTACCTAAAGTAGCTTATGAAATAAGCTCGAGCTTTTTAAAAAAGCTCGTTTTACCAAACGAGGCTTATTTTAAACAGGGAGCTTATAAGCTAACTAAATAAACTAAAAGCTAGCTTATTTGGCTTACCAAACATACTCTAAGTCTCTGCTTGAGTCTAAATTAGACTTAAGAGTAAATTAAGTCTCTTTTTTCTGCAACCACGTGAGGTATATAATTTTATGAATTGAGTCTATATTTTACTACCAGTATATTTCTTTGAATCAACCCTAAAGCTCAAAATTTTTGGACTCCAAGCATCCTTTCCCATAATGATATGCATAACCTATCAACAAGTGTTTGAAATGAAATTCATCGAACAGGCATTTTGCCCCTCGAACAGTTGAGCGCAAATCGACAATGGCGGATGACTGTCGACTCATCATTCCGAAGTTTCTTTCACCCGATGCTTGCAAGGTATCCCTCACAACTCGCGCTTCTTCGTCACCTATTATCATGTTCAATCCTTCTCCTTCTTCTCAATTTACTCTCGAATAGGAATTGGAGTTCATACACAAAAGCTGTTCCACAGTTGGGTACAGGCCGAACGTTTTCTCGACCACACTCCCTCATCTTATTGCCACAAACTCTGCCCATCTCATCATGCCCCTTGTCCCTATCCGAGGTTCTCACCTTTCGTATCCAGTAATAAGAATAATAATTATAAATTGTACAGCTGCGTTTGTTGTTTAAGTTTTAACTAATGCAATTGAATTGTATTTAGTCGATGATCGGGATAGTTTGTTGATTTGTAGAGAAGTTGAAGGAAAAAGTGGAGGAGCATTTTGGATGTGAGTACGAATTGGTAGTGGAGTTTACTGGACTTATTAGGTATGTTAATGACACTTGTTACAGAGTATATAGGCTTTCTTCCCACGATGTTATTGAGTCTCAGTATTATTCCTCTCATTTCCACGCCCCATGAATAAAGGGTGAGTACCATGGTGTGTTTTGTTGTTGTTGTTGTTGTTTTTTATTTTTTTTTCGGTTGTTCTACTGAAGAAGTTAAAGATACAAATGGAGTTCTTGTTGGTGTGATCTATTTGAAATCATGGTTCAGGCTGAAAGCTTTAGTCTTATGTTATATATTGCTTATGTCAGCTGGTGCAAGGGAGCTAGCATCGGATGGCACAGTGATGATAACAGAGATTATCTCAAACAAAGGGATTTTGCGGTGTGTACATTGCACTTTTTCTATTTCATGTTTTCATGTTCATTCGTTTTCTTATTGTGTGTAAATTGGGTTGGATTCACTTTGTTCTTTTCAGTCCACATACCTTTACCCATTTTGCAAATACCATCCTTTTTAGCCATTTTCTTAAAACTATCCTTTTTAGCTATTTTCAAACAGGAGGTAGTTAGCCGACGAAAAATGGTCATTTTCATCCACAAATGACTAAATGACTAAGAAACATGTGTTTGGAAAAAAAAATGGCCAAAACTGATGTATGCTAAAGAACAATGACTATTTTGGTCCATTTGCACTATTTTTTTGTTCAATCATCGATGCTTTAACAATTAATATGTTATGTTTGAGAAAAATAGGAATGATGATGCACCATTGAGTTTACTCCATTTCTTAGATACACTTGTCACGGAAACCTGGTTTTATGTGCTTCATTTCTTGTAGCTTCATCATTATGTATGCTTCTTTTGGCTATTATGAGTACTGGCTTTCTCGTGCAAGAATTTTCTTGGCTAGTAACTTTGCGGTTGTATTTGTGTAGCAAAGTTAGTATGGCTCTTTATTTTAATCCCGGTGCTCTTTTGCATTTTGTTATTTTAGTTAGTCAGCAAAGTTAGTATCGCTCTTCATTTTAATCCTGTTGGCATGTTGTTATTTTAGTTAGTTGGCTTATCTGTTCGACGCTTCATTTGTTGCTATCGACTAGTACGATTCTAGTGCAATGCACGAATAAAAGTTATTCATAAATATTTATAAATTAAAAATACTCATTAAATAATATTTATAAATTAATAATATGGAATCAATATATAAAACAATTTACCTATATTATTTTATTAAAAGAGTTATATGAAATTTAAATTGTGCAAA